>JARFYF010000053.1:8240089-8250148 GCA_030265395.1 Rhina ancylostomus | reverse complement strand
CCTCATCTCAGTTTTAAAGGGACATCCCTTTATTCTGAGGCTGTGCCCTCTGATCCTAGACTCTCCTACTAATGGAAACAGCCTCTCCATGTCCACTCTATCCAGACCTTTCAGAAGTTGGTGGATTTCAATGAGATACACCCTCATCCTTCTGAACTTAATCAAACACAGGCTCAGAGACATCAAACACTCCTCAAACCTTATGCCTTTCATTCCTGGGATCATTCTTGCGAACATCCTCTGGACTTTCTCCAGGGCCAGCACATCTTTCCTTAGATACGGGGCCCAAAATTGCTCACAATACTCCAAATGCAGTCTGAACAACACCTTATAAAGCCTCAACAGTACATCCTTGCTTTTGTATCCTAGTCCTCTCAAAATGAACACTAGCATTGCATTTGCCTTCCTTACTACTATTTCTCATTTCCAATACCCATGGTATTTTTTGCTTTTGCTACAGGTAGCAACTGTGTTCCTCCTCCAGAATCCTGGTAGGTATTTAAAATCCATCTGGAGGTCTCCAGTCAGGTTGATGTTCAGTACGTACTCTGTGGTTGGGGGGGGGGGGCGCCCAGCTCCAAGGTGTCCCAGTTTTCCGGGTAGATGCTCCCCATTCTTGTCCATGGTTTTAGGGGCAAAGGGCAATTTCACTCCAACAGAAAGACTTGCACATCCATTTCAACGAGTAAATAACCAGACAGCCCACCTAAGGCACATTATCCTCAATTTTCCTGTACTAGGCAAGCCCATAGGATCCAATAGCAGTGGCCATGGAGGACTCTGTCCAAGAGAGTCTTCTGACATTTACCTAGCTTACTCACATCTTTTGTGCCAACCTCCAGTGGGGCCAGTTTTCAAATATGGAGAAACTGTTGAAACTACTCTGAAGGGTCATCCACCTGAAACTCTGTCCATTCTCCACAGGCACTGCCTGGTCTGCTGAGGACTTCCTGCTATTTGAGCTTTCATTTCAAATGTCCAGTATTTTGTTTTAGTGTGGCTAAGCTGGGACTGAGGCAGGGGAGAGCAGGTGTGAGGGGAGGTGCAAAGCAATTTTAGGAACAGAATTCTAGTGATGGTGTCATCTCATTTGGGAAGTTTGCTTCACTTTGGATTGAAAATGTTGGCCATTCATATCCTAGTCACAAATTCCCCTGCTCCAATCTCAGACATGTTCATCCTAAAGGCAGTGTTGTCAAAGTCAGGGTCTGTGTAGAGTTTGCATGTGCTCCCTGCTACTGTGTGGGTTTCCTCCGGTTGCTTTTGGGGCACCCCACCCACCCCCCACCCAGCTTCTCCAGTCTATTCACAGAACCAAAGTCCCTCACCCTTTTAACCATCCCAGTAAATCTCTTCTGCATCCTCGCCAAGGGATTCACATCTCTCCTACTGGGTGATGCTTAGAACCGGACACAATATTCCAGCATTTCAATAAAAGGTCCCCTCCTTCTGCCTTTTCTACCTCAGTTCAGAAAGCCCAGGACCCCATGTACTTCCTTTAACCATTTTTCCAACCTGTACTGCCATTTTTATTGATTTATGCAGACAAAGCATCAAATTTTCATCCCTGCACTCCAATTAGAATTGTGCCCTCTTGTTAACCACCAGTCTTCCTCCCAAAACAGATCTTTCTGCATTAAAGTCTATCTGCTACAAGTCTGCCCATTCCTATTGCCTGTCGATATCCCCCGATGTTTATTACTATTCCACTTGTAATTCTCTGCACTTCCAGATATGCCCAAGGTTCAAAGGCACAAAGAACTACTTCTATACTCTGGTTGAGGGAATGCTGAACTGTTTTTATAATGAAACATCAAGCCAATGGTCCTTCTGCTCTCTCCCAAGTCATTAACTCAAAGGGTCAGTTATCCCTGGTAGTTGATATGATTGATTCAAGTGTTCTTCCAGCAAGCTAGTTGGACCAAGGCCAATTAGGGTTGGACAATACTGTCTACACCTTGCTGTCTCTGAAAAGCTGGCAGCATAATCAAAGACCCCACCCACCTCAGACACTCTCTCTTCTCCCCGCCCCCAAAAAAATCAGGTAGAAGATACAAAAGCTTGAAAACATTCACCACCAGGCTCAAGGACAGCTTCTACCCCGCTGTCATAAGACTCTTGAACTGACCTCTTGTATGTTGAAGATCAACTATTGACCTCACAATCTACAACCTCATGGCCCTTGTACCTCATTGGCTGCCTGCACTGCACTTTCCCTGTAACTGTAACACTATGTTCTGCATTCTGATACTGCTTTTCCTTTGTACTACCTCAAAGTACTCATGTTTTGAAGTGATCTGTATGGATAGCTTGCAAAACTAAGTTTTTCACTGTATCTCAGTACATGTGACAATTATAAACCAATGCCAATAAAGTCAGGTCTTGCCAGTACACCCACTTCCTAAAAATGAGTGAATTACAAAAACTCTCCCTCCTTTTTTAGCAACTGGGCATCAGTGCCAAAGCCAGCATTTATTCCCCACTCCTTAATGCCTTTGAGAAGATAGGGCAAGTTGTTTTTTTTTGAACCACTGCAGTCCTTCTTGTGAAGGTGTTCCCACTGTGCTATTGGGCAAGGTGTTCAGGATTTAGCCCCAGTGACAGTGAAGTTCTGGCAATCTATTTCCAAATCAGGATGGTGCACGACTTGGAGGGAAACCTGTGTTCCCATGAACCTGCGGTAGAGATATTGGATTTGGGAGATGCTGTCAGAGTAATTTAGACAAATACTGTAGTGCATTTTGTAGAAGGTATATTCTGCAGCCACTATGCAGTGGATGAATGCTTAGAGTGGTGGATGGGGTCCCAATCAAGCAGGCTGCTTTTGGATGCGATTGAGCTTCTTTAATGTTAAAGATGAACTTACCCAGAGAGTGGAGAGTATTCCATCCCACTCTTGACTGGTGTCTTACAGCTGAAGTTGGAAAAGTGCCTTTCAAGTGTCAGAAGACACCTGCAGCACAGGTAGCTTCAGACCTGCTCTTAGAGAGAGAGTATACATGTGGTAGGGCCAGCTGAGATCACAGGACATGGGACAACAATGGTGATATCATTCAATGTCAAGGGTAGGTTGCTGACACTCTTGTTGTAGATGGTTATTGTTTTAAACTGAAGGTTTACTTAACCAGCAAAACATACAGTAGATATCTGCCTGATAATCACATTTTTGTTTGCGAGACCTTGCTGAGAGAGCAAAGTTGGTTTGCAACAATCCAATAGTGACTGCTCTTTGATTACAAAGTGTTTTGGGACATCTGAAAAAGGGACATGGAAGATGCTGCATAAATTCAATCCTCTCTTAAGGGGCCAGAAATTCAATACCAGAAGAATTCAAGTTCATAGGAATCAATAGAGATATCTTTTCTAAAACAGATCCCAATTTTGTTTTTACTTTATTCAGTGAGTCGAATGTTCATAGAGTTAAATGCACAAATGTACAATTTAAAGAGGTAATGTCCCAGTTAGGTCTGGGGTTTTGTACCAAGTTGGCCCTTGTGAACCTTACATACTGAGGGATCGATGAACTGTCTTTAATGAAATATTAATCCAAAACTCTCTCCCAACATCACAGGCTGTCAGTCACCAGTTTAAAGTAAGGGTCACTTGATGACTGTTGGAAAAAAGGCATTTGCTTTTTCAGTGACTCCTATTATGCAGCAGAAAAAGATGGCATCATGTTGATGGGGTGAGGGAGGGAGGGGGAGAGAGGGAACGGGATGCTGACGTTACTCGCGTGGCTATCATTTCAGGTTTAGGTTAGAAAAGGCTAATCAAATCTGGAAGCAAAATACTGCACACACTGGAAGTCCAAAAAAAATACTTAGCAGGTCAGACAGCATCAGTTGAGAAGGAAAAAGTTAATGTTTCCACTTGACGATCTTCAAAAGGCAAAGATGGTCATAGGCAGGTTTGGAAGTTGCAGAACAGGGGGAGAGACAACAAAGAGAATGTCTACGTTGGGGTGGAGAACGAGAGGGACTGTGGTGCAGGGATGAAGGCTAGTTACTTGCAGCTGATCTGTGTGAAAGGTGTAAAGAGAAATAGATGAATGAAGACAGAAAAGGAGGGGAAAAAAAGCAAAGCATCAACCATGATATACAGAACACTGGAAATACAAAATAACAGAAAAGACTGCAAACACCCAGCAGGTCAGGCAGCATCCATGGAGAGAAAAACTGAGTCAACATTACAAATCAATGACATTTCATCAGAATGTGCCAGTACCTCTCCACCGTTACTTCTCCTGGCTGAAGTTGTCCTCGTTTTGAACAACTTCTCCTCACTCACTCAGATCAAACCTATGGGAATCTGTATGGGTCCATGCAATGCCAGCTTCTGTGGGATACACTGAACAGTCCTTGTTACATGCTTCAGAGGGCTCCTTACCTCTTCTTCCAGTACTCCGATGACTGTATTGAAGCTACTTCTTGCTCTCATACAGAACTCAAATATTTCACCACAATTGCTGCCAATTTCTATCCCAAGTGGAAAAAAAGAGGTTCTGTCTTTATGTCCAAATGCACCATGAAAGGGAGATGAAAAGAAGAAACAACTGGGGTAGACCATTCACCCCCTTGAACTTGGTCTGACATTCAATAATGATAAGGGCTGATCTGAACTTCACCTCCACTCTGCCTTCTCCCCATGTCCCTCAAATCCTTGACATTCCAAAGATCCTTCTATTATGGACTTGAATATATGTAATGACTACCTTCAAACCTCGCTGGAGAAGAAAATTCCAAAGATTCATGATCCTCTGGGAGAAGGAATTCCTCATCTGTCTTAAATGGGCAACCCCTTAATCTGAAAGCTAAGGTCTCCTGGTTCTAAATTCTCCCACGAAGAGAACCATTCTCTCGCCATCTACTCATCAAGCCCTCTTAAAATTTTCCAAAATTTCAGTAAGATCAGCACTCATTCCTTTAAATGCCAATGAGTAGGGGCTCAAGCTGTTCAATTGTTCTCTTTAAGAGTGAGGATGCAAATCAGCTGTGATCTCACTGAGCAGGCTGGAGGATCTGAACAATCTACCCTGCTGCCTCAAGGACAATAAATAATGTGTCTGCCGACACTGCAACAGTGAGCACAGATTGAAGGGGACCTGATGTCCATTGCAAGGGCAGAGCATGCAATGTGTCCTGTACGAATACAGTGGTTAAATTACTGGAACCAGTGATACAGAGTCACGAGCTTGAATCCCACCACTGAGCCAGGGAATCTGAATTTGAGTAATTAAATAAATGTGACTTTTTTTTAAAAATGCTAGTCTTGGATATAATAACTAGAAACCACTGGAATACTGTAAAAACAAACATCTGGTTCACTAATGTCCTGCAGGGAGTTGATTCTACCATTTTTACCTAAGTTTGCCCAATGTGCAGCTTCAGGCCCAGAGTCATTCAGCACGAAGAGAGGCCTTTCGGCCCAACACATCCATGCTGACCAAGATGCCCTTCTAAGCTAGTTCCATATCCCTCCAAACCTTTCCTATCCATGTACCTGTCCAAGTGTCTCTTAAATGTTGTCATCATACCTACCTCAACCATTTCCTCTGGCAGCTCATTCCATTTATGCACCACCCTCTGTGTGAAAAAGTTGTCCCTCAGGTTCCTTTTAAATCGTTCCCCTCTCGCCTTAAACCTATGCCCTCTGGTCCTTGATTCCCCAATCCTGGGAAAAAGACCATGCGCATTCACCCTATCTAGGCTCCTCATTATTTTATACACCTCTGCAAGGTCACCCCTCAGTCTACAATATTCCAGTGACTGAAGTCCTAGCCTGCCCAACCTCTCCCCATAACTCAGACAATACCTAATGTGGTTACCCCAGTTCAAGGGTAATTAACAACTGAGAAGAAAATGCCAGTATTGTGTGTGACATTCTCATCCCATGAATAAATAATAACAATGTTTTCTTTATCAGCTCATCTCCACTCTCACCAATCAAGGGTCAGTTTTCTGCTTATCCTTTTTAAGTTTACTGTAGGTTGAATCTGTAAGAGTGGAGTGATGCTGGGAGGGGAGGGAGCGGTGGGGAAAACAAATGAAGCAACTTCAACCCAGAACACATCTCAACCCCTTTGTTTTTTTTAAAAAGGAGCATTCAACACTGCCTCAACTCAGCCTCTGTGCGGCCATTTTATTTGGAAACAGGAGAAACCAAGCACATAGCAAATAAGGAGGTGGTTGAAGGTGTTAGAGATGAAAGGTTGAGGTCAAAGTGGGGACGTCACAGAGTCATAAAGCACAGAAACAGGCCCTTCAGCCCAACTGGTCCATGCTGACCAAGATTCCCAATTGCCCGCATTGCCAAATATCCCTCCAAACCTTTCCTGTCTGTATACCTGTCCGAGTACCTTTTAAATATTGTTCCATTTTTCTTCAAATTTGAGTGAAGGATCAACAGTACCACTCCTAATTTTTTCCAAGTTTCAACATTATGTAGTTTGAGAAAGCCATTGAAAAGTAGTAGGGGGTATTGGATCCTTCCATTTAAACAAAATGGATCGTATTTTCATATGATGTCAAACCCCTTTCAATACCTTTCTAGTTTAGAGGAACGGAGTTGATGACATAATATTGCTCTGTTTCTACTAAGAAATTTCAGTCCAGTTTTGTTTTCTTTTTTTTGTTCTTTTTGAATTTTTTCTGTTTAGTTTGGTTTGATATATTTATATTTTTTCTTATTGATTTGAGGATTTTTTTTCTCATTTCTTTTTTATATACAAGAAATGTTTTTCTTTCTTTTCTTTTATATTATATTCATTTACTAAGAGATTGAGGGATTTGTAGATTTTTTTAATATTTTATTGTTCTTTATGATTATCTATGCCATGATTGTTCTCCTGATTTCTTTGTAGTATGTGTACAAATATTGATGTTATCTACAAGTCTGTATTAATTTGAAAACCAATAAAAAGTTTGAAAAAAGAAAGTAAATATTGTTAATGTGCCTGCCTAAACCACTTCTTCTGGCAGCTTATTCCATATATTAACCACACTCTGGGTGTAAAAGTTACCCCTTAGATTGCTATCAAACCTTGCCCCGCTCAGCTTAAACCCATACCCTCCAGTTCTCGATTCCCCAACCCTGGGAAAACAGCTGTGCACATTCACCTCATCTACACCTCAGTTATACATCAACTTTGGAAAGACCAGCTGGGTTAGAGGTGGAAGGTGGGGAATATGACTGAAACAGACAGGCAGGACTTCGAGGACTAGAAGGAGTGCACATTGTGACTGCTCAAGCATGCATAGATACAGAATTTTTCATTCTAGTAATTTAGGCCAGGTTTGAAAGGTTGGTTCCCAACCCGGGTGTGAAGATTAACTCCCACCCTGAAGGACAATGTTATCAGGGGAATGGGAACACAATTAGTTACCAGTTCCTCTCCAAATCACACACCATCCCAACTTGGAAAGTATGTCACTGCCAGGACTTGAGGGCCTGAGTCAGGGGAGAGATTAGGCAGGCTAGGACTTTATTCCTTGAACCGTAAGAGACCAAGAGGTGACCTTATAGAGATGTACAAAATCACAAGGGATTTTATAAGAAGAATGCACACAGTCTTTCTCCCCTCCCAGGGAAAGAGTACCAAAAACTAGAGCGCACAGGTTTAAGGTGAGAGGGGAAAGATTTAAAAGGGACCCGAGGGGCAACTCCTTCAAGCACAGGGTGGTGCGTACATAGAATGAGCAGCCAGAGGAAGTGATTGAGGCAGGTAGTGTAACAACATTCAAAAGACATTTGGATAAGTACATGGTTTGGAGGGATATGGGCCAAATGCAGGCAAATGGGACTAGCTTGGGTTGGCATCTTGGTTGGCATGAATGAGTTGGGCCAAAGGGCCTGTTTCCACACTATACGACTCTAAGTTCTCAAACTTGCTACTCAACTGTGCCATGGCAGTACCTTCACTGGAAGGACTGCAGCAGTTCAAGAGGGTGGCTCAGCTGGGGCTGAGCATTGAATACTGGTCTTGCCAATGATGCCCACATCTTAAGAGAATTAAAACAAAGCAAGGACACCTACCACACAACACATCAACTCTGATATACAAGCTCAGAGACCATATTGAGGTTGGAGACATGCGAATAAAACACCTCAATGAAAACCCAAAACCTTTGCTTCCAAGCTGACCAAACCTGACTATACGTTTCAAAAGAAAAACAATCCCCTCTTGACTGGGTCCACCATCACTTCGAGTCCCTTTGTTGCCTGTGATACCCGTCTACTGGGCTATTAACATGGTTCACCTGGCACCGTATTAGCGTTCAGCTCTCCTGAACTCAGAGCACGACTTCTGAGCAGAAGGATTATATTTTAACTGTACCTTTGGAATGGCTTTCCATCTAAAAGCAAGATTGCCTAGATAAGGAAACCTCAATCCTGCAGTTTCTTTTTAATTTAAAAAGAATATGATGCAAAGTATAGGTTTTGTATTTGTCAGCTTGCAGTGTGTGAAACAATCAGTAGTGAAAAGGCCAAGATGAGAGAACAATACACATCTTTCACTCCAGACCCACAGGCTAAAATATAGTGAAGGGTACATACAAATGGCAAATGGAAAGCCAGCATCAATGGGTTCAAAGGACCAGTCTTGACATTTAAAAGATTTCTCACCCTATAAAATTGCAGCAGTATTCTGTAAAAAACACGCTCCACTCCCTCAGAAGGGAGAGATAATCATCTCAAGTCTCCACGCTTCACCAAGGAAAAATAATCACAGATTTACGATTGTGACAGAAAAATGTTGCTGTTCAGATTCTTTGGCGAGATAACATCCCTATTGTTGGTGAACAAAGGGAAACAACTTGTGCGCAAAAAGAAAATTCTGCAACCCGGATATTACTGGAACCCTTAAAGGGGTAGTCTCATCCAGAACCTTCCCACAACCACGTGAAAGGCCATCCATACGTGAACAAGAATGAAGGGAAGTTGGACCAGCAAGAGACCATTGTATCTTAATTCCAAAGGCTCGGGGAAAAATTTGGCTTGTGTTAGTTGTCCACTGTGCCCCCATTTATCTCCCAAACAGGATATCCTAGTCACCTCTTTCATGGGAGCTTGTTGTGAGCAACTCCCTAACCAATGGGGGATGACGAAATCGGGATAATTGTAGGATTTGTGTAAATGGGGGAATGATGGTCATGGGGCAAAAGAGCTAATCTCTGTGCTGGATGATTCCATCACTAATCTAGTTACCACAGTAACAATGGTTCAATGGGTATTTTTGTTGAATGGGGGGTTGGTGGTAGCATCCCAAGCTCCAGAAAGGTACCACTTATATAAGATTTCCTACCTCTTCGTCCCACCTTAAGGCATACAAAACCTGCCCCCAATGCCGCTCTCACCCAAGAGGAAGACAAGGGAGATTTAATGGAGGTGTATAAAATTGTGAGGGCTGGGTAGGGGACCTGTTTCCCTTTGCTAAGAGGGTCAAAAGTGCCAGCAGATAAAGTGTTAACTTTGGTGCAAAAATCAGAGAACAGTCAGAGTAACACAACATGAAATAAAGGCCCTTCAGCTCAACCTACCCATGCCAACCATGGCGCACACAAAGTTAGTCCCATTTGCCCTTGTTTGGCCTCTAAACCCCTCCTGTCCGTGTACTTATCCAAATGTCTTTTAAATGTTGTGCATGCCATAACCACTTCTTCTGGCAGCTCATTCCATATACTCACCACACTGTGTGAAGTTGCCCCTCAGGTCCTTTTTAAAATCTTTCACCTGTCACCTTAAACCTATGTCCTCTAGCTTTTAGATCCCCTTCCCTGGGAGAAAGTCTATGTGCATTCACCCTATCTATACCCCTGATAATTTTCTATCCCTCAATCTCCTACGTTGCAAGGAACAAAGTCCGAGCCTGCCCAACCTCTCCCTGTAACTCAGGCCCTCGAGTGCTGGCAGCATCCTCAGTCTTCTCTGTGCTCTTTCCAGTTGAGATGAGGAAAAAAAAGAAAATTACCCAGAGGGAGATTGGAGTCTGGAACTCCAGCTGAAACAGTGGGAAGCAGAAACCCACACAACATTCACAACAGTACCTGGATGCGTACTTCA
>JARFYF010000053.1:7764783-7776071 GCA_030265395.1 Rhina ancylostomus | reverse complement strand
TTACATTTGCCCATTGCATGCTGGTTTTAAAGTACAAGTCAATCTTTGTTGCAGTTTTACCAAATTGTCACTTCAGTCTTAGGTGGGCCTGACGCTGATCCCAACAATCCGCCTTTCTACACGCATCACTGAACCGCAGATGGTCCCCTGACTTGATAGTAATGGTGGAGCAATTTCACTCCGAGTCATGAATCTCTGGAATGCTCTGCCGTGGAGGGCCAAAGAGGCTCAGTCACTGATTTCACTCAAAGCTGAGATCAACAGATATCGGAGGAATCAAGGGACATGGGGAAAGGGTGGGAGAAAGGTATCGAGGTAGATCAGCCAAGACTTTATTGAATGGCAGAGCAAGTGCAAGGGGTAAAATAGTTCACACCTGCTCCTATTTCTTATGTTCCTTTGTGGGAATATCATTCTGCCACTGCACATGGCCCATGGCATCTTTTGGATACCCAATTCTGAATGGTTAGATTTCCTCTGAATGTATTCCATTTAATACAATGGCAAAGTCACACAACATACTGGAGAGCGTCTTTGAGGTGAATGTTAGGGTCACAGAATCATATCACACAGAAACAGGCCTTCCGTCCATCTTGTCTATGCCAACCATCAAGTGCCTATCTATACTAATCCCATTCACCATACTGTGGTCCTTAGCTGACTATGCCTTGGTGATTCAAGTGCTTGTTCAGATTCTTCTTAAAAATTGTGAGTGTTCCTACCTCCACCAACTTGTCAGACAGTGTATCCCAGATTTCTGGGTGAAGAAGTTCTTCCTCAGATGCCTCTAACTCTTTTACTCTTCACTTTAAATTTGTCTTCTGCTCATGGACACCTCTGCCATGGAGAGAAGTTTCTTACCACCTGCTCTAGGTAGACCTGGGTGATTTGATAAAAGGAACTCATATCATATTAATACCTCCCATGTTCAACATCCAAGCCAATGTTATTCAATACTGACAACACCCTTTCTCTTTTAATTAAGATCACAAGGAGGTCAGAGCAAAGTGGCCTCAGCTCCACTGAACTGTTCACAGCTCATCCAGAAGCACTGTGCCCGGAGTCCCTGCCATCAACAAGCACGGAAATCTCCAACTGGGAAAGCAGAATCAGACCCGGAGACCAGGAATTACTACGGACAGCAGATGAGGCCTTCTCCCTACAATGGAGGTAATTCCAGTGCAGTAGGAAAAGGTGCCTTTCTGACAAGCTAATCTAAAACAACATTGAGCAAATCTTTGGGTGCACAACACAAAATGATTGAAGGAAAAGACCACAGTCACTCAAGCAGCCATGACACATGTGGACCTTTGCATAGAGTTAAGAGCAAATGGAAAGATCCATCTCATAGGACTATCAAGCTGAATTATGATTCTTACTGACTCATCACAGAGTGCATGTGACAGTTATTTCTCTGTCAATACAATTTTAATTGGTGGAAGTTATATCAGGTCTTGCATTTCTGGTAAGACGTGCACCCACTCCTGGGCCAGTTACTCAGGTTTACCGTTGGATTGGATGATTGTTTCCCATGCATGGCCAACAATTAGATCCAACACTTTCAATGAAAAAAACCCATTAGTTATCAGAGTCTCTCCTTCAAGCAGAGACTGTGCAGGGCCATGCAATGTTTGGTAGCAATTCTATACAAAGGAGATAACACAGCAAATAATTTTGTTGTCAATACTGACCATTATTTCAGAAACTTATTGCCATTGACAGTATTCAAATAATTCCAATGCAGGGCCAAGTCAGACTGGGCTCCAGGAAAGCATTCACCCTAACCTACTCTTCCTACAGATGAGGAATGGTTACTGAGGGCAGTGGAGGGTCGGGCTGCTTCTGACGAGGAGGAGGAGGGAGGTTCACAGGAGCAGCAGTGTCAGACGCTGGCACTGAATGGCGATGTCTTCAGCAGTGGAGAGTAAGTAAGATTCTCACAGATAGAACTCCAAGGAAAGGACTGACTGAATGGGAACCACAGACATTATCCTGATCTACAGGCTTCGTGTTCTTGCACTGAGTTTGCACCAACACTTTCAGTGTTAATGCTAGTTCTGACTTTGGGGTGGGACAAAATGACAACACCCCAGCAATTGAACCAAACCTTGCACCCCGATACCCCATCCTGCCCCGGCCTCTGCCCTCTGGTGTACCTTATCCAATCCTTTGCAGAGTCAGGTTTCATTTCAAGGTTAAGTCAAAATTTGTAGCACAGGAATAAGTTCTCATGTACTTGCTAGCATTGTAGAACCTTGCATGTTTGCAGTGACTATGGGTTGGGGTCATACAACATTGAAACAGGCCCTTAACCCCATCTGGTCCCATCTGTACTGGACTGGACTGTACAGGAGTTTAATAGTTTTCTGTAGATGGAGAGGTTCCCTACTGCTTGACATGCAGAATGTTACCCCATGCTGAGTAACCTTGCTGCATATTAAGTTCCATCCTTGTAATGTGAATGTATCCTCTGGTCTGCTGTAGATACTTTATTCCCAAGGTTAATCTTCTGTAGAGATGATGTGGGGCAAGATCACTCAAAAGTGTTGCTGCAAGGTAATGTTCCAAGTATGTCAAACAGTACCACACTTCTCTATCCAGTGACAACTGTTAAACCCTTGTGCAACCCATAGTCAGCACAGAAAGTTCTCTGCTGCTTCAGCGGTGTCCCACTTTGCTCAACCACTGATGCACAGTTGCTGCTGTAAGACGAGTCAATCCCTGATAATCTGTTTATGATGCTAATTAAATCCTTGGGTACCTTTCCCAATTCTGTCCCTCACACCACAATTCCAAGATAGTGTCATTAAATCTAAAGCAGCTGTCTTGGCTCATGAGGTAAATACCCCAGGCCCATTGTCAGAAAATTATAAATATACACTTGAAGGAAATGAGCCTGCTCTATCTACCACTGTCTATATTTGGCAAGCAGGATCAAAAGCTGGCAGGAGCTCAGAAAGGGATAAAACCCTTCTGTGGTCAAGTGGATGTTAAGGCCCCACACGATTCTTCAAAGAGCAGGGATATTCTCCTTGGTGTCTGCACAACAATTATCCAGAACCAGTCAATATCACAGAAAGCAGATTTTCTGCTCGTTAACTTCATTGCTGTTTGTGGGATCTTACTGTACTATCTCGTTATAATTGTGCTACATTTCAATAGAGCTGAGCTTTAAAGCACTTTGGGACATCCCAATATGATAAAGATGTCAAAGAAATTTATTTAGGGCTTAATCTTTATTTCTAAGTATTAATGCAATATCATCATTAATCCTTCACTTGATTTTAACTACATTCCCAAACACATGGTGTGTGGGGATCTGGCAGATTTGAGGGTTGGCTCCTTTACTCAGGATTAACATTAAATTCATCTCACTTTCAATAGGAATCCCAGTAGCACATTAAGGCGGTTGCTGTCTCACAACTGCAACTGTCGTCACAAAGAGAGAGGTGCCGTGGTCTTCAGAGAAAGGGAAAAGGAACTCGCAGCACATCTAAAGAACAAGGAGAAACAAGTGGCAGATCTCCAGGCTGAGGTGGACCAGGTACGGATGCTGTTCAAGAAATCCAGACATTTGGAGGAGACGAAAGTTACTTGTGATCAACAAAATACACTCAGTTTTCCTTTCTCTCATCTCCATAATTATGAAGTTAGTCATTAGAATATAAGAAAATAGGAGCAGGAAAGGGCCATTCAGCCCCTCAAGACTACCTATATGATCATGGTTGATCTGCCCAAAGTCTCACTTTTTCCTCTGTGTCAGTTCCTCATAGCCCTCAAACCCCAATCATTCAAAAATGTATCTACTTCTTTAAGTATCCCCAGTGATCCATTTTCCGCAACTCTGGGAAAGGAATTCCTGAGACTCACCACTGTCTGTGAGCAGCAGTTCTAAGCACCTCAGTTTTAAATGACCACTCCTATTTTGTGTGACCTTGTTCGAAATTATCCCACAAGTGGAAACATCACGACATCTACCAGCCGGGCCCCCTTAGGATTTAATGTCAGCACAACATTGTGGGCTGAAGGGCCTGTACTGTGCTGTAATGTTCTATGTTTTATGTTCTAATGAGGGTCATTTCTAAGTATCACCAGGACTGCACCTATACTACAGGGAACGTTAGAAAATAACCTTTCTAAAGCTAATTTCTTTCTGTATAATTGACCGAGGTAAAATTTATTTTAGAAAGTCAGTGCATTTTCAGCAGTTTGGAGCAATGATTTCTTAGATCTCACATCAAGGGAGGTTCACATGGGAGGGTGGTCACCATTAAAGTGTCCTCAAGCACAGACTAATGGTTCACAAGCTGGATGTTTCATCAGAGTGCTGAGGAAGGATTTACTGGCATTTATTCTCGTGATGTTTTGTTCAATTGTGTGATCACCACAAAATGGACTGCAGTTGTTATTGATGGACAGAGTGGTGGGGGTGATCCCAGAGGCAAAGTGAATGAGTAATCAAGACCAGAAAATCACAAGCCTTGAACTGCTGGATAGCTGGGGGCATAGACGTTGTTCTAAGACCATTAGTCTCACCTATTTCACTGGGTGAGGGTGGGGAGAGGAGTCGGAGGGATCATTATTTGGGCTGGCAGGCTCCTCATTGCAAGGAGGGAGGAAGAAATAGAGCTAATTCAGTGGGACATTTACCACACTAACAGCGGACAAGCAATAGACACACCACAGGGCAGGAGAACCCATGGATGATCCAGTTGCATCGCACTGATATAAACATCACTGTGCACTTGAATTCCCAGGCAATTACAGTAAAACTCTGATAACTATATCCAGTTTCTCAATAGTCCAGCGTTCGGCTCACACAGTGGTGCAGAAAGTTGGTCAATGGTCCCAAGTGCAGATAGTGAAGCCAGAGCCAGTGGTTCATAGTACGGTTAGGGCTGACATCTCAGCTCTGGGCTGAGTGTGAAGCCAGAGCCAGAACACCAGGGGTCAGGAACGTGGAGAAGTTTGCAGCTGGAGCCGGGATCTGGAGCGCTTATGTATTTCCCACTCACTTTAAATTCACCGGGTACACTGAATAATTTATTATACGATGGTGTAACTTGTAAATGCAGTGAAATAAAAGTTTGGGTATTAATAGGAGTAACATCCAATAGTCCAGAACTTCTGCTGGTCCAGCACCACTAAACGTGCACAAGTGCCAGATTACTGGAGTTTTATACTCTGTATTTTCTTGCCTGTTTCCTTCTACCTCCATATAACTTGTTGCAAAATAGCATTTGATAGTGTCTCTGAGCGCTTTGTTTATTCTGCTGCCCAGGGACTGGTTTGTGTGGTGTTGTGGCAGGAACAGCCCAAAGGAATGAGAGGAAGAATTGAATACTTCAGAGCAAATTTAGTTAAGTAAAACAGAGAACCAGGTTATGGTGGAGTGTCTCATTACCAAGCACTTCCATTCCTACCCAAGACCATTGCCAAAAGGTGTTCAGAGACATCATCAAGGACTATATCAACTCAGCAGTTCAACTGAAACTCTGAGACATGGGGTTTGAAAGGATGAGAAAAAGAACTAAATACCTTTAAGTACCTTTAAGTAATGTGCAAATACATCGTGCCTCTAATGCAGGTGATGCATTTCTTCATCTGAAAATAATGAGATAATGTACTTCTTAAAGCAGGAGGGACAAATGATGCAGCAGGGACTGTCAAATTGTGAGTCCTCGAAGGATGTAACCCACCAACAGGAAAGATGCAAAATAAGTCCAAGAAAAGGAGAGTTAAAGCATTTATTGAACTAAAATGTGAAAATGCTGGAAATATTCAGCAGATCAGAAGGTATTTACAGAGACAGAAATAAAGTCTGATTCTGTCTCCACAGATGCTGACTGATCAGTAGAGTCTTTCCAGCATTTTCTGGTTTTTATTTGGATGTCCAGCATAATAATGTTTTGCTTTGGGCATTTACTGAGCTGGAGAGGTTACAGGACCTGGGGCAGGAGGCCAGACAGGATTTAATCACAAGAATGAGAACTTTATGGGGCAGGCACAGTAGTGTAGCGGTTAGCGCAATGCTATTACAGTGTCAGCGACCCAGGTTCAATTCCGACCGCTGTCTCTAAGGAGTTTGTACGTTCTCCCCATGTGTCTGTGTGGGTTTCTTCCGGGTGCTCCGGTTTTCTCCCACATTCCAAAGACATATGGGTTAGGAAGTTGTGGGCGTGCTATGTTGGCGACGGAAGTGTGGCGAGATTTGCAGGCTGCCCCCAGAACACTCTATGCAAAAGCTGTATTTCACTGTGTGTTTCCATGTACATGTGAGTAATAAAGATATCTTATCTGATCTTTAGATGCTGGCATATTGCAGGCTAAAGGACACTCATTCAGCTAACCTGTCACTTTAACTATTAACACAGTTCTGAACTCGATCATTTGGGTTTGGATTCTGTTTATAATCAAGAGTGTAAATTGTAATTGGAATATAAATCAGCCATTTGCACCAAAGCATTTATTGATTTTGTTAATGCAATGAAGTGTGAGCTCATGACCTTCTTTGTCTGTCCATCATTGTCAGAGATGATTCATGGACTCCCCTCTGAGACAACTTAAATGTCATGTTACCACCTCAACTGCTCACTGCCCCCTCCCGTATTTTCCACGTTTCCCTAATTCTCTATCTTCTTCATCTCTCTTTCAATCCCTCTACCACTACCCCTCTCCCACCTAGAGCAAGAGTAACGCATCAAGACTCAAGTTCTGCACCATTGATTTGAGGACAAAATTCTCAGCCAAGGCTCTATTGCCATTCTGAGGGAATGCTGCAGAATCAGAGATGCCATTAGTTGGATGATACCTATCTCTTAGGTCGACCCAAAGGGTCCAGTGATAGTGCTTTGAAGGAGAATACTGGAATTCTCTCTGGGGTCTCATCCAATATTTATTCCACAGTCTACACTAACAATACCGACCATCTGGTAGTTAACATACTGCTATTTATGAGAGTATCCTCAACAAATCTCTTCCACTGTAATATTGGATACACTACCTTGACTGTTGCTGCATAAATGAATTTATTTTCTAATACCCTTTCTCTGAACTCATCCAGTTTATGAAGTCCTTCATAGCCTGTTTGATCACAAAAACATTTTAGTGCTGATTCCTTAGCGCCACTTTTCCGGTAATATCCAAAATGCCGCCTCTCTCCCCCGTAACCTCAGTCTCGTCATAGTGTTTATAACCCTCTTTCCCCATCTCCTCTACGCTCCTGAGGTCTCATCTGCTCTCCTTCATTGTGGCCGTCATCCCAGGCCCCAAGCTAAGGAACTCCGTCCCTAAATCCCTGCACTCCTTCCTCCTGCTACACAGCCCTGGACACTTGGTGATCAGTCCCACTCCCAGCTCCATGACATCTCCCTCATCAGTTTGATGAAATATTTTTGTATTTTTTATATTAACTACAAACTGTTGTTGTGAAGGGAGACAAGCAGTCTTGTTTGGACAGGATTTGACACATCTGTATTCAGTGCATGATTTTGCATGCCTGAATTCCAGTCTTTATTTGCTCAGCTTATGTCAACACCATTAGCTAGCAATTTTGTTAAATACTGAATTAAATCTCAACCTTTAAAATGCTCTCCTTTACATTATCCCCTGGCTATATGTGACCCAGTCCCATGTAGCACAGCTGCCTTGTGTCCCTATGGGTATTGCATCCTAGAAGCTGTAGGCTATGGACTGGAAGCCTGCCAACCACAAAACCACAAGAAAAAAGGAGCAGGAGTAGGCCACACAGCCCCTCAAGCCTGCCTCAGCATTCAATATGATCGTGACTGATCTGCCCCAGGCCTTAACTGCTCCTCTGTGCCAGTTCTCCACAGCCCTCAGTTCCCTCATCTTTCAAAACCTGATCCACCTTCAATGACCTGGACTCCCCAGCACTCTGGGTTCAAGGGGCGCAGGAGTTTAGGGGTGGAAAGACCTTGGAATCAGAGTGGTTCAAAACAAAGATCAGAATGAATGTAAAATTCTGTTGACTTTCCCTTGTTTGTCTGCTCACTGTCCAGATCTTCATCACTGAGTGCATCACTACTATACAGCACATAACCCTTCTCTCTTTGCCAACATACAGCAGTAGAGTAATTTTGACAACATAGAGCAGTAGAGTAATACAGCATGGAAACAGGCCCTTCAGCCCAACATGTTGATGCCAACCAAAATCCCTATTTGCCTATGGGGAAAAATGCCTATGGGGACCAAAATATTTGCAAAATGCCTTTGGGGAACAAAAGTCGCATTTGCCTGCATTTGGCGCATATCCGCCTAAACCTTTCCTATCCACATGATGTGGTTGAGGGCTTCATAAAGGTATATAGGGCTTCATAGAACATAGAGACAACCTACAACATTGTAACTGCTTTTCCATCCTCAGGCATGCCGCACTCTTTCAACCCCACATACCTGTTGCATAAATCCTTCAATATCTAGGCCTTCCCTTTCTCCTCTAGCCCCACAGCCCCTGAAGTCTCAGCTGCTGCCCTCTGATGGCAGCCGTGGTTTCAGCCAGTTTGGTCCCAAACCTTTGCTTCCCCTCCCACCCCACCCTCACAGCTCCAGAAGCCCACCTAACCTCGGCAGCGGGGTGGGAGGTGCACAACTTGTTGCTGAGAATATACGAGGAATGGGACAGTCAGGGCCTTTGATTGTTCCTTCCATGGGGGCTGACACCCTCATAATGGAGAGCTGGGATTTTGGAGGTTGATGCTGGTGGAGCAAGTTATCTGGTCAAGGCAGTTCTTATATAATGTGGGGAAGCCTTAAAGGAAGAAGCAAGGAAAATAAAGATTAAAGCTGAGCAAAGCTGATTCAATAATAACTTTTGAAAGACACTTGGACAGGTACATGGATAGGAAAGCTTTTAAGGAATGTGGGTCAAACATGGGCAAATGGGACTAGCTTGGATGGACATCTTGGTCGGCATGGACTAGTTGGGCCGAAGGGCCTTTTTCTGTGCTGTATGACTCTGGCTCTGAGGACCACAGAATTGTACATTTGGCCACCTGGTGACAATCTCCCTTGAAGTGCTTTGTGTGTCTTTCAAATAAGACCCAAAATATCTGTTCCTGGAGGTCATGGCACCATTTTACTGAAGAGCAGGGGAGATGTCTGGGCCATCGTGCAAGCAACATCAAACAGATTATCTGGGCGTTCCTTCATTGCTGTTCGTGGCCGCTTACTATGCCGAAGATTGCTGCATTATGATGGCACTTCAAAGGGACACAAGTGCTTTGGGATTTCCCCAGTTTGTGAAAGACACTATGTAAATAAAAATCCTGCTTTCATAGATGGATGTAGGAGGAAGTTATTCATAGAATCAATGGCACAGAAATGGGCCCTGTTGGTCCACCTTGTCCATGTTGACCATGTTGCCTATCCAAGCTAATCCCATCTGTCTCATTAGACCGGAATCCTTGTGCATCTTTTCTGTCCAAGTACCTTTCTAACTGTCTTTCAAACATTGTAATTCTATCTGCCTCCACCACCTCCTCTGGCAGGTCATTCCAGAGAACTACAACCCTCTGTGTGAGAAACGTACCCTCAGATCGCCTTTAAATTTCTCCCCCTTCAGGTTAAACGTGCCCTCCATCTCCAGACTGCACTGCCCTGGAATTAAGGCTTTATCTATCCTACATATGCCCCTCATATTGTTATTATAAGGTCACCCCTCAGCTTCCTATATTCCAGTGAGAATAAACCCAGCCTATCTAAACTCTCTTCATAACCACAGCTCTCCATTCCAGAGAACATCCCTGTGAGTCTCTCTGCACTCTCTCTATTGCTGCCACATCCTTCCTGTAGTGTGGCAACCAGAACAGTGCACAACACTCCAAGTGTGGTCTAACCAGTGCTTTGTATGACTGTAACATCATGTCTCAACCCTTATACTCAATGTCTCAGCCTATGAAGGCAAACCTACTCAGTCTATTTTATCTGCTGGAGGAATTCAATTAATCCTGCAACCTCATAAAGTACTTATCCATTTCTCTTTTGAAAGTTCTGCTTACACTGATTTGTCAGGTGGTGTATAAACAAAGTTTCCTCATTTAGCTCTGAGTCGTGCATTACTTTAAACCTGTCCTCTGGTTCACAATCCTTCTGTCAATAGGTACACAGTCTCCTTATTTGCTTTGACCAAAGCTCTCCTGATTTTGAACCAACCCCCTCCAGTGCTCTGGAGGAAAGTCCCAGCTTCCCTGCTCTCTGTCAGGAACTTTAGGTGGCTGTAGTCCTGGTCTGAGCTGCACCCCTTCCTTTGCAGTTGGCTTGCTCAATGACAAAGGAGCTTCAGCTGAAAGGGGAGGAAGTGGAGATGCTGCGGATGGAAGTGCAGATGGTTGAAGCAGATCGTGTGAGACTCTCGCTGGTGGAGGAGAAGCTGACCGATGTCCTACAGCTTTTGCAACAGCTGCGATTGCTGGTAATTATCTCTGACCTTCCCAGAAGAATATCTCCTGTTAACTTGATCTAATACATGACTGCAGGATTAGATTAAATCCTTCAGTGGGGGTTCCTCTGCTGAAGGACATTTCAGCTCATTTGGCTGGCAGATTGTGTGTCTTAACTTTCATGACATACTGATCATTCTCCTCCCTGTCAGACTAGTGATTCTGTTTCAAATCTAACACCAGTGTCAATTAGTTTACAGTATGGCTGATTACACAGCCTCCAGGGAAGGAATGGGTTATTGAAAAGTGTGGGTAGATAGCCGATACTTGAAAATGGAAGCAGACCCAAACAGTAAACTACCTCATGTTCCTCAGCCCACAACACTTTCCCAACCATACTTGAGGAACAGGACCATTTTCCATCGAGGCATGTCACTACCTCCAGATGTGGTTCAAGTCCAGAACAATTTCAGATTCAAATAAGAAGCATTTCCAGCATTTACTATTTTTATTTCAGATTTCCAGAATCCACAGTATTTTATTTTTGCAATGTTGCATACTGATTTTGCTTCTGCTAGTTACGCCTCCTCGAGTATGAGATTAATCGGATTCCCCCAGCAGATAAAATAGGCTGAGTATGTTTGCCTTCATAGGATAAGGTTTAGAGTAAAGATCTGGGGCATCGTGTTGCAGTTGTTCAAAATGTTGGTTAAACCACACTTGGATTATTGTGTACAGTTCTGGTCACCACACTATGAGAAGGATGTGGTAGCAATTAAGAGAGTGCAGAAGAAATTCACAAGGATGTTCCCAGGAATGCAGTTACAAAGAGAGATCTTGTGGAGGAACAGAGGGATCTTGGGGTCCACGTCCATGGATCCCTCAAGG
>JARFYF010000053.1:7754319-7764683 GCA_030265395.1 Rhina ancylostomus | reverse complement strand
GAGGTGACTTGATAGAGGTGTACAAGATGATAAGAGGCATAGATCAAGTGGACAGTCAGAGACTTTTTCCCAGGGCAACAATAGCTAATATGAGGGGACATAATTTTAAGGTGATTGGAGGAAGGTATAAGGGGGGTATCACGGGTAATTACTTTACACAGAGAATGGAGGGTGTGTGGAACGCACTGCTGCCAGAGGTTGTGGGGACAGATACATTAGGGACATTTAAGAGACTTTTAGATAGACGCATGAATGACAGAAAAATAGGGGGCTGTGTGTGAAGCAAGGGTTAGATAGATCTTAGAGCAGGATAAAATGTCGGCACAACATTGTGGGCTGAAGGGCCTGTATTGTGCTGTAGTGTTCTATGTTCTAAAGAGAGATTGAATAGACTGGGTTTATTCTCACTGGAACATAGGAGGCTGAGGGGTGACCTAAATGAGGTTTATAAAAACATGAGGGGCATAGATGGGTAGTCAGAGCCTTTAGCCTAAGGCAGGAAAATCCTTGAAAATCAAAAAAAACTGCAGATGCTGGGAAACCGAATTTAAACAGAAAATAGTGTGCTGGTCAGTCAGCACCTATGGAGAGAGAATGCCAGCGTTTCACGTCAAAGGTGCATCAAACGCATCAGAATCTGATGCAAGGTCTTTGACCTGAAACACCAACACGGTTTCTCTTTCCACACATCATGCCTGACCTGCTGAGTGTGTTTAGCATTTCCTTTTTTTTACAAAGTATACTGCATTTGAGTGCAGCCCCCTGCTGTACGAACACACTTAGGCTTTTAGTTTTCAGATCATTAGTTCATGTTTTTCCTAATTCAGCCACAACAGTAGTAACAGTGTATTTGTCTCATATCTCTCATAAAACAGCTCAAAGTGTTTTACAAAGATGTTGTCAAAAAATGGGGTTAGACACAGATAACCAAAAATTGGCTTTAGTTGCATCTTAAAGGTGGAAAGGGAAGTGAGAGATGCAGAGTTTTAGGCGGGAATTCTAGAGATAGGGGACTAGGTAGCTGGAGACTTGGATATCAAGAGTAGAGTGATTAAATTCAGGGATCCAAGTGCATAAGGGGCTTTAGGAAATTGACCAGCAATCCACGCTGGAGGTCACAAGCCACAGTGATTGGCTGGTTGTGTGGTCACCACCAGTTGGGTCAATCCCAATGTGGCATTTAAAGGTGGCAGTCACCATTTTTAGGGTGAGTGGACAATCCCCCTTTTACCCTGTGAGCTGTGGATGGGAAGTCTCCCATTTCCAGGCCTGATCATCACAAGTAGGAATCAAAAAAACCACAAATTCAAAGCTTTTCAAATGTGGCTCTGTATGTTAAGGCCTTTTGGATTAAAGTCATTCCCACTGGCAGCTCCATTCATATGTGAGTGAGGCTACGGCTGCACTTTGCCACAATAAAGGACTGTGCCTTCTTGCTGCCAGCACTGACAATACTCAAGGCCTGCATACCACACAAGGCTTGATCTTTGGTGAAATGGCCACCAAGCCTGAGCTGGGGTGACGGAGGGTTTCAAGGACAGTCCTTTCCAAACCTCCACCACCTGGAAGGGAAGGAACATGAGGGCACAACCACTACAGATTCCCCTCCAAGTCCTGAACTAGAAAGATAATTCATCGTCCCTAGTTCCAAGCACCAGATATCTCTACCCCCTCGGACTGCAGGTGTTCGAGAAAGTGATTCACCAGCTTCTCAATGCTGGCCTTTAGAGTCGCACCCATATCTTGTAAAAGAATGAAGATGAGCCAAGGATCAGGTTAAGTGTCAGTGTGACTCTGCTACTTACAGCCCCTCCAACTGAAGGCAGGTTGAAGTTTCGGAGATTATTCGAGACTTGAAGTGCTGACCTTTGTTATTTTGATCCTTAGACCACATCCCTCCACCATCTTCACATGCAGGGTCTAATTTAGGTGTTGCTATCATTGTCATTGCTGGTAGTTCTGTGTAGCAGATGGAAATGGACGGGTGGTCCAGTGTAGTTTCATAGTCTGTCACCTAAACCCACTGTGAAGTACTCTGATTTCTTTTTGTTTTCAATCCTCATATTTAACATTGATACCTTTTTCTCTTTATTTTGCCTGCAGAATATATCAAGACGAGCATTGGGGAAAATCTTATTGAACACTTTGGACACCTGTTACAATGCAGGACATGGTGAGCTGTTCACAACAGTGAGTCAATTTGCAATAGAGAAACAGCTGATTTAACTTCCACTGCAGTTAATATTCTTTACTTCTTTCTTTATAGGAACAATGGGTTCCTTGGACGTGTTGAATGTACTCCACAAAGAGTTGGTGTCATGTGAATTACTGGACAAAAGTTCATCTCAAAGAGAGAGTCAACAGATCGTGAAAAACTCCCTTGTGATAACATGTTAGATTAAGGAAGAGGATGGATTTTCAACTGTTTCATTCTTGTGCAGATGTCCTCAACATTAATAGCAAGAGACTGCTGGAGATGCACTCAAAAGGTTACCCGTCAGCCATTAGAGGCTGGTCACCTACTGTGGAGACATCCAAAATCATAAGTAACATATATGTTACCATTATACATGACGTATATGGACATTGCCCAACACATTTATCTCCCAGGAAAAGTGTCTGCAAAGCCTTTCCCTGTCCTGGATAGAGGTAATAAGGACTGGCTAATGAAGAATGAAAGGACTTGCAAACTATTGGGATATCCAAGAGAATTTCATAGCTAACCATGGAACATGTCTTGCAGACAAATTGGATAACAATATTCTGCACGGCAAGATTTTCAAAGAGTGGTTAGTTAACCTGATTTTATCAAGCTGATTGAGGGTAAGTTAAAGCACCAGAAGGACAGACTGTTCAATGTCTTCTGCCTCTTATTCACCAAAACAGACTGATGATGCTATCATTTAATGACTTACTCAAAACATACGACCTCTGACAGTTCAGTGCTCTTAATCATGCAGAACTGAACTGAACTGAAATATTACCTTTAATTATGAGTCTAATCTTGAAATGTACCTCAATCAATTAATCTTCCATATTGTTTGACAGAGGCATTTTTAATGCACTTTCTATCTAAAATAAAATCATACACACTACATTTCTTAATGCTATATTAAATTGTATTGGCCTTGTGTTTAAATGACAGTTTTAATGTCTGCAGTTGCATCATTTTCAATATCTGTTTATCTACATGTGTCTTTTTTTCCACACTGGCTTCTTAGACATGTTACTGTTAAGCATTGCACAAAGAATTATTATTAAAAAATGTATTTCCTACTGGTGGGTGAAGCCTAGTATTTATTACAATTGCCGCTCTGAAGTATGATGCATGTTCCTTTGATCACAGGGTGTTTGTGGATGGGTTTATAAAGCAAAGAATAAAAGATGAAAGAAAAATCTGCAAGAACTGGCGTCTAGTATTTTCAAATGGACCACTTGTGTACACGGATAAAGCTGTGAAGTGTAAATGGGCCTGGGAAATGTGACTTGGATGAAACATTCCTTTCACGGCAAGGTTAATCAATACCTTTCTGTCTTGCCATAGAGTTTAGTTGGGTAGTAGACTTTTGCATCACAAACACTCTGCCTAATACATGCCTCACAGTAGCCATTTGGAGTAAACGTCAGCAGAACCCTCTTGGCAGAGATTTGTGGAGTTCATCAGCTGTGTCCATGGGTGAGACAGAAACCAGGTCAATGTTGAATTTTGGATTGGATGTGGATGAAGGAATCAGGGGAGGAAGGGGGACTTTAGAACAGGATAGGAAAATGAACCATATCGTTCCATTTCTAGGGTTTTACTGCACACAAATTGACTACTGACATGATGAAAGGAGGCTGTGACTTTGTTCCCTCACATGATAGGCTCAAACCAGCACAGAGTGGTTGGACCAAATGGCCTGATCTTGTGCAATAGCTTCACGGTGTTTATTGTATCATGACTTCAATAGCTGGAGGATTCACAATCTGGCAGGTCACAATCTGGCAGGTCACAATACATTCCTGCAGTGGTTGTAGTCACCATTCTACCAGCCAAGTGGGTCAGTCCATTGCACTTTATGAGCTTCCACAATCAAATCAACATATGGAACTTAGGGTATGGGATATCCACAACACCAACCCAGAAACCCAAGCTGGAACTTTGGTCTCCATATGATAGGAATGGGAGTTCAATTCTCAATCTTCTGACCCAGAGGCTGAAATTCTACTGCTGAGCCAAAGGCTCACTTACGTGACTTTGCAGTGATTGAGAAAAAGTTAGCAGCTACGTTGACAGCTGCAATTCTCCCATCTGCCCTGTTGGAGGAGAAAGAGTGATGGAGAATAGTGTTTTAGAATTTGCTTCAGGCATACTCCTGGCCCAAAACAGGAGGCACGCAGTGTGCCATCTACAAGGTAGGCCCAAAGCTGCTCAAAATCTAGTCTCCGACTGCACAATTATTTGAGTGAGTGCCGGGCACACTACTCTCTAAAGCTTGGCCGCTTTATCTGCAAAAGTAAGAACAATCCCAAGTTGAGCAAGCTCAAAACTTATTCATTATCCAATGTTACATACAAGAGTTAGGCTTCTCTGATGAAGGGCCTTTGACCTGAAACATTCACTCTGCTTCTCTTCCCACAGATGTGACTTGACCTGCTGAGGATTTCAAGCATTTTCTGTTTTTTATGTTTGGCTTCTCATTTATTTATATGAAGGTCCTGATGCCTGGGACACTTAAGATAAGATATCTTTACTACTCACATATACATCAAAACGCACAGTGAAATGCACCTTTTGTGTAAAGTGTTCTGGGGGCAGCCTGCAAGTGTCGCCACGCTTCCAGCGCCAACATAGCGTGACCACAACTTCCTAACCCGTACGTCTTTGGAATGCGGGAGGTAACTGGAGCACCAGGAGGAAACCCACACAGTCACAGGGAGAACGTATGAACTCTTTACAGACAGCAGCTGAAATTGAAGCGGGGTCGCTGGTGGTGTAACAGTGTTACACTGACTGCTACACTACCATACCTACCCTTACAAAGTAAATGTCTAAAATAAGGTTCAGATACCCATCGCCTGGACCATTGAAGTCATAAATAGGAGCTAATAGCATAAGTAGGTGCAATATCTATGCTAAGGTAGCTGGTTCAAGAAGTTCATCCAGTGAGTATCCAAGCCAGAGAAAGAAGAATTGTTTGAATTTCATCTCTGGTAAATGGTAAGTTCTGACTGTTGACCTTCATAACCCATCCTGGAAGCTTATCTGTGTGGGGTTCAGGTCTGCAACAGTCTTGGGGTTAAAGTGCATTGACACCTACAATTGAATACCAATTGCCATTGGATGAGGCACAGTGATAGTTGTTTACTTGAGACTACTTGGAGAGCACTGGATGTTTGTGGAAACATTACTCCACAAAGAGGTCCATGTTCTAAAGAAGGTGAAAGTGAGAACGTTTGACAAAGGAATTTCAGCAAACCAAAAACACTGTTCTCAAACAAAAATCTGCTATCAGACAGATTTCCAGAGCCAGGTCTCATTACCAGGAGCCAAGAACACACCTCTACAAACAAACAGCATAATCATTGCTTGGAGGCAGGCAACAATTAGATCAGAAATGTACACCTGATGAATATTTTTGGCTCAGTTGCTTCTCCACTACTCCCTGCCCTCTTGTTGTAGTTTACTTGTGGCCAGCTTATACATGGGACTGACAGTGGGCATGATACAGTGTTCTTTGACTGTGAGAAGTTCTGACAGCTGTCAGCCCAACACCAAAGGCAGTATTGATCACATCTGACAGTTACCAACGGCATCAAATCCACTAAGGCTTGCAGGAGAGCATAAGGCTTTAATCGGGTTCCATTGGCCTGTTAAAGCTCATTAAGCTTTGGTGGCCTGGTTTTGCATTTTACTGGGCCATCACGATAATCTGCTCCATACTGAGCTTTTGACGGGCACAGTGTTTGCCCTGCTAAGCAGATTGTGCTGAGGTGAAGGCAATGGGAGGTCCATGGGAGCAGCAAGTGTGGAATTTGGAATCTTGTAAGTCGGTGTTTGCAATTTGTTCAAGGACCTTCCCTGACACACACTGTCCTGGCTTTGCACCTCCACTGGGGTGACTGACCTGTAATCTGGCCACCTGACTGAGGGCATTGACCCATGAAGTGCTCTGTAACCTTGGCTACAGTGAGGTTGCTCAGTTACACTGCTGGTTATATATTCCATTTACCACAAGTAATTAGACAATATGCAGATGATGGGTGGAACACATTTCCCTGCCTTTCATTCATGGAACACTACAGCACAGGAACAGGCACTTCGGCCCACAATGTCTGCACCAAACATGATGCCGAATTAAACAAATTCTGTTCTGCCTGTACATGATCCATATCCCTCCATTCCCTGCACATTCATAAGTCTAACAGCCTCTTATACAGTACTCCCATAATCTGCTTCCACCACTCCCCCAGGCAACCTATTCCAGGAACCCACCATTCTGTGTAAACAAAGAACATGCCACATACATCTTTAAACATTTCCTCTCTCATCTTAAACACATTGTCTAGTACTTGACATTTCTACCCTGTGGAAAAGATTCTGATTCTCTACCCTATCTTTGCCTCTCATAATCTCAAACTTCTATCAGGTTTCCCTTCAGCCTTCGATGATCCAGAGAAAGCAACCGAAGTTTGTCCAACTTCTCCTTGTAGCTCATACCCTCTAATCCAGGCAGCATCCTGATAAATCGCTTCTGCACCCTTTCTAAGGTGCGCACATCCTTCCTGTAATGGGGCAGGCATTTCAGAAAGAAGGACGGACTGGCATTGACATGGTATGCTTCACAGCATCACATAATAGCTTCATGGAAAGCAGATTTCCCTTGTTAGGAACATAACAGCTTTTAAAGTTTTACAAATTAAAATAGTTACTTTGAATAATATACTGCTCCAGTCACATAGATAGAAAGGATGGAGATGGACTCCCAGTCACCCAGAATACACAAAAATACACAAGAAACTGCAGAGAGTTGTGGACCCAGCCCAGCGTGTCACAGAAACCAGCCTCCCATCCATGGACTCTGTCTATACCTCTCACTGCTTTGGTGAAGCATCCAACATAATCAAAGACCCCACCCACCCAGGTCATTCTCTTCCCTCCTCTCCCATCAGGTAGAAGATACAGGAGCCTGAGGGCATGTACCACCAGGCTCAAGGACAGCTTCTATCCCACTGTGATAAGACTTATTGAATGGTTCCCTTATACGATAAGATAGACTCTGACCTCACGATCTACCTTGTTGTGACCTTGCACTTTATTGCACTGCACTTTCTCTGTAGCTGTGACATTTTACTCTGTACTGTTATTGTTTTTACCTGTACTGCATCAATGGACTCTGTAGTAACTCAGTCTAACTGCAGTGTGTAATGAATTGGCCTGTACAATCAGTATGCAAGACAAGATTTTCACTGTACCTCAGTATGAGTAACAATAATAAACCAATACCAATACCAATGTGACCAGTTAATAAGCATCTTGTTCATGATGGTAAGCACTTTACCTGAAGCAGTGTGTTTCCAGTGCCTTATTCCATGGACTATTACTTGATCAAGTATATCCCCTGTGAGTGTATCCTTCTGGGTGTGTGATCTGCAATGGCCACAGCCTATACATTTATTAACTAAGATAACTTAAATGGCATCCAAGCATCCCATGACGCCTTATTGGATGTGCATGTACAAATTCTTCCATGCATTAGCACGATAGATGCATGAAAATCCAGAAAAAAAATCACTAGTCCAGGACTTTCCTTTGCAATTGATTTTCTTAATTGGAATTGAATCACCAGTCCACAAAATCTGAATGGTACCTCAATTTCAGCCTCTGTTATTTCTACCATTGTTTTGATCTTCGCCAAAATAATGTGGGCTTCAGTCACCACAGATTTCTTGGCTTCTGTAATCTGAGGCCAGCAAAATGCAATTTTCAAATTTTGATTGCTCTTCTGATCCACACTCCCTATGTTAACCAGCCACTTGATAGTTAAAATTCCCCCTTTCAACTGTCTTGTCTGTTCTCGAGTCGCCTGAGCACACTTTTGGGATGATGTATTTCTATATCTTCATATATTAGCAATGGATAATAAAAAAAGCAGACAATCCATTTTAAACATAATTGTGGTATCTTCACTAATAAATCAAGATTCAACATGTATATCCAGAGGTACTGACTTAATTGACAAGGCTCTCTTAAACTATTTAAGCTTTGAGCCTTTAAAGTAGACGTTCCAGACAACCTGTGGAAATGTTACCTTGCTGCAAAGCAGGCACACTTCACAACTCTCCTGTCCAACTGATTCACAATATGTACACATGAAAACATGCAAAGAAACCAGCAGGTCCATACTTAAAGATTCAAAATAATCTTCTATCTTTTTACAAGTGACAATGAAATCAGAGTTTTTTCTAATATATGTGACAGACGACTTTATATCTGGTCTAGTAACTACCTTTTGGAGTCTTTGCTGTTGAATCCACTTTTAGAATGTCTAGTTCTGGGTCTGCACTCAAAAAGGGTTTGGTCAAACTTGTCTGGATCTGCTATTTCATTTCCTGACATTATTGACTCAACTGCTTCTTTTTGACTCTAGAAGCCAAATATGGTTGAACAATGCTCAAGCATGTTCGCAATCTTTTTCCATGGGTGTATGCTCAATGGTGAAGTTCTCTACTTCAGCAAGAAATTGACCAAGTGAAGTTTCATGAAATTTTGAATATCCTTGCCAAAGGTATTTATTGAATTCTTTAGCCATTCTGACCAACCTTTTGGCTGTTCCATTTGAAGCCAGATGATGAAAAAGAACGAGAGTATGTTTGATATTCTATTTTGTAAAATTTCCAAACAGAATGGATTAAAACAGAGATACAATAGACTGCAGATGCTGGAATCTTGAGCAAAAAATAACCTGCTGGAGGAAATCAATGGGTTGAGCAGCAACTGTGGGTGGAAAGGAACTGTTGAGACCTTACATCAGGGTTGAGAGTAGAGAGGGAAATCTTCTATCTTCTATCCACACATTTCACCATTCACTTACTACCCAGACCTGACTGTCATGGAGTTTTTGAAAGCTTGTTCCTGCAAATCTGGTAAATACTGCTTTCTCTAATAATATGAGATCACCAGCCAAATCAAGTCAATAGATAAAACTTCCTGCAATATTTTCTTACTGGCTTCTCCTGTGTGTTCAATGTGAAGTTTGTCCAAAATCTTTTCTCTCAAAATTATAGTTATTAGCACCATATGAGTCCACTTGATGCATCCCTGCTTACATGACAACTTATTGCATTGACTGTGGAATGGTTTCAGCTCGTCATCCATGTTCTGATCAAATTATGTCCATTCTTTCAAAGTGTCTTCATAGACATTGTTCAACACTGGAGTTCTGGGACTTCAGTGGGCTCTGGAAAGTCTATCACATGCCACTTTCAACATGCATAGTTTTGTAATGAACAGGGAGGGATAGTTTCACTTGTTAGGTTTTATCTTTGTTTGTTATTTACATTTTGATGCTCCTTGCTCCACTGCAGTCCACGTTCTTTTCATACAAATGAAATGCTATGCATTGATATGAGTCCCATTGTAAGATTTCGAAAGAATTCTGCTTAATATTGCAACATCCTCATGAATGCTACTAGTCTGCTTCTTTTTCAAGCATTAGTACAAAGGTGTCTACCTTTATCCTCATTTATGGGAGGCCATTGACATGAAACTTTAAACCATGGTACACGACTTCTCACTGCAAGCAAGAGCATGTCTGCTTTGCTTCAAATTCACATTGTACTCATGTAATGTCACACACATTTATTGCAAAATCAAATTTTCTTCTTTCGTGCTCATGGCAATCAATAGATCTTTTGAATTACAGAAGCAATGATCAACTTTGTGTGCAATTTTATCCATCATGGCCTGATAAGCCTTGAGTGAGGTCTCTATTCCATAGGGTAACCTTGTACAAGTTGATGGTCAGGTAGTTTTGACTACTTTGTTCACATTGAATTGTGAGTACACATGGGAGAAATCCAGCTATATGAATTCCTTTGATTCTGCTAACACCTTGTAGAAATCTTGTAAACTAGTTGACAGAAATCACTGTCTATGGCTTGATTTACTGTGACTCTGTAGCGTTCACTCAGTCACACCGTTTTATTTGGCTAAGGCACAGTCACATAGTGTATTTCCCACACACTCCAGTTGTCTTTCTAGCTTACACTATTCCTTCCCAATTTGATTCTTTTGAGCACAGAGCAGTGGCCTGGGCCTACAACAGGCTCTCTACACCTGCATCTCATGTGCATTTTATCCTGTTGGGAGAGTGCAGCTTTCT
>JARFYF010000053.1:7708783-7719893 GCA_030265395.1 Rhina ancylostomus | reverse complement strand
CCCACAGATGCTGCTCGACCCACTAAGTTCCTCCAGCAGATTGTTTGTTGCTCCAAATTCCAGCATCTGCAGTCTTCTGTGACTCTAAGCTTTAGAATGGCATTTGCTGGGAAATAGCCATCAACTTACAATGGGGTTTCTTCCTTCACTGGAGCAGTGCTTTGTGGAAATTCATGGTTTGAATAAACTTAACCACTCTACAGCTGTAAAATATCTTCACCTATGTACCTTCAGTAATCTCAAGATACTTCTAAGTAATTCACAGGTAATTAAATACTTTGTGCAATCATTGTGTTTGCCAAATAATTAGTGCGAGGTTCCACACAGAGGGAAATGACCAGATAATCAATCCCTTTACTGCTGTTGATTGAATATGAAGCTTGGCCAGGACACCTCCCAGAGTTTTGTTTAGTCAGTGCTGGCAGGACAGATGGATACCTGGTTTAATACATCATACAAAAGGTAGAAATCTTTGCAATGTAACACTTTAGGGTCAGCTTGCACTAATTCTCCTTCCACTGGACAGTGACTGGAAGTTATTGATTCAGGGATAAGGGTGGTGCTATCTGCATAATGGCCCCTCCAAGATGTATCTACAAGAACAGCAGGCTCCAGAGAAATACAACACAGCTGAGTTTTCTGTTGATTTTGCCCTGTTTGCTTCAGCTCATCACAGTAAAGAGCTGGAAAAAGGCCCATATATCCTCAGCAATGAATCTTCCTACCACAGTTAAACATGGAACTTTTCCTGACAAATGCTGTGCCAGCAATTGGAGCCTTAACATGGACATTATTAGAATATTTATCTTTAACAAGTATCAATAAAAAACATGATTTTTATTTTCATCAGCTACTTGAATAATTTGGACAGAATCACTGCTCCTGACTTTATTCCAAATGAACAAGATGTCTTGAGGTCCAGAGTTAAGACCACAGGTATTATTGAAGAACAGTTCTCTTGCCAGGACCTGCACTTCAGGTAAGGGCTGGGTGATCTTGTGACTTAGTTCACAGCTTCTACCATGTGAAAGTTCCTGATCTACCAACAGTGGCAGAGCTTAGATGTATCCCATGAATACACAAAGATCTGGGCGAATTAAGTGGTCTGCAGTGGTCCACTGCTTCTAACCATTCATCCTCCAATGTATGCTGAGATATTTCATAGTGAGATTAATCTTGCAGCCTTCTAATCCATGTTAAATATGATTCAATGTACTTCCCCTAAAACCTGGCTACTAAGAAGCTGAAAATTTTATAAGCCATTTGTCCGATGGTATAATTCTTGATGTTGAAGTATAAACATTATTCTTTTCAAAGTGAAGGGATGTTTGTGTTAGGGAATATAATTTCCCAGAAACTGGAACCACATAGCAATTTTTTTCAGGTTTCTTTGATTGAAAATTGATTTAATCTGGAGTAAATCATATTTGCAATCATTTCTGGGTTGGGTCATTTGCGTGTGACACTTCCTGTGGTCAAGTCAGGGTCACATGGGATGACATCATTCCCTGTACAGTGCTCCCATTGGACAATGTCATCCTGAGGGCTCCTGTTGTCCTGAGCATGTATCCCAGAGTGCTTCCTGGAGAACATCCAAACAAGGTGAGCTGCTGGTAAATGAATCCCAAATCCCACCATAAACACCTCTCGTTGTCCCTGACTCCTCTGATCACCCTTCAACCATGAGATTACACTCTCTGTTTTCATTGACACCAACCCCCTCCATTCTCACACAACTCACCTCATTTTACTGGAATTTCTAGGAAAAATTTTCCTTCACAGGTTAAGCGACCTTATGCGAAGCTTGCACAGCCACGTACAAAATAAAACGCGGTAGTATAGCGGTTATCGTAACGCTATTACAGTGCCAGCAACCCAGGTTCAATTCTGGCCGCTGTCTGTAAGGAGTTTGTACGTTCTCCCCTTGTGTCTGCGTGGGTTTCCGCCAGGTGATCCGGTTTCCTCCTCCCACATTCCAAAGACCTACAGGTTAGGAAGTTGTGGGCGTGCTATGTTGGTGCCGGAAGAGTTGCCACACTTGTGGGCTGCCCCCAGTACATTCTCAGTAATGCAAAATAACGCATTTCACTGTGTTTCGATGTACATGTGACTAATAAATAAGTATCTTGTATCTTATCTTATGCTGCTCTCTGTTATATAGCTCACCTCCAACTGCACAGAAACATTAATTTAAAAACAAACAAAACTTGTAGGTGCTGCCTAACCTGCGGAGTTTTCCCTTCACCGTTACAGATTTACAGTAACTGCTGTGTTCACTCTTCCAGCACTTTTGTTGATTTGTCCAGTTGAAGGATCTCGACCTGAAACGTCAACTGTCCATTTCCCTCCACAGATGCTCCCTAACCTGTTGAGTTTCTCCAGCAGTATATTTCTGGCTCAAGATTCCAGCATCTGCAGTCTCTTGTGTCTCTGTCAACACTTTTTGTTGTTTCTCATTCCTGTTATCCTTTCCACACCTCCTCCAGACAGTTTGTCTGCCATTAACAACCCCTCACCACCAAGCTGTGCCACCCATTTTCTCTTGGTCACCACCCCATCGCAGACATCTTTCTTGTTCTCTCAATCCACCACCTTCTCTGCAACCTAACACATGCCTGACTCCTGAATTTTCTCCATTATGTTAAAAGTCCTGTAACATTAATTCTGTTTCTCTCTGAATACATGTTGCTTGATCTACTGCTTCCAGCATTTTTTGTTTTTATTGAGCAAAAATACTCCTTGCCTAAGCGGCACAATTTTCCTTTGATCCTTCTGTGACCGCCAAGGATGGATCAGAAGCTGGCTCACATTCTGGACAGAAGATATTTAGATCAGCAGCCAAATCTCTGCTAAAACCCACGTCCCAAATGCAAGAAACCTGAATTTGACCACTTTTCCAGCCAGGCTGTTCAATCCTGCTTTCACATGAACCTTTACTGAGTCTGTGGAATCCACAGAGTCATTCAGCACAGAAACAGGCCCTTCGGCCCACTAAGTCAGCACTGACCATCAGCCAATTATTTGCAACGCAGACAAGACGCTGGATGAAATGTCTCAACCCAAAATGTCGACTCTCCATTTCCCTCCACAGATGCTGCCTGACCTGCTGAGTTCCTCCAGCATTTTGATTTTTGCTCCAGATTTCAGCATCTGCAGTCTCTTCCATCTCCCAGCAGTCATTTGCACTAATAATCCATTCATCCCATTTCATTCTCCCCACATTCCCATCAACTCCCTCCAGATTCTACCATTCATCTACACACTAGAGTCAATTTACAGCAGCTAAATAGCCTACCATCTTGCATGTCTTTGTGATGTGGGAGGAATTCAGAGCACCCAGAAGAAACCCACACAGTCACAGGAAGAACATGCAAATTCCACACAGGCAGCAGTAGAGGTCAAGATTGAACTCATGTCACTGGAGCTGTGAGAAAGCAACTTAACTGTGCCACTCAGTAATAATTAAATAAATGATTCAGTTAATAAGTAGTAGGTTCTTTTAAACTATTAGCTGAATAGTTTCCAAATGAAGTATTTAATTGTGGATCATGGCTGTCAGGATAGAGATGTGTCCCTCTTCCATTGTTCGTGAAACACCGATGCACTTACAGTGTTAATTTCTGCTCCACTCTCAGAATGTTTGACGTTGGTGGACAGAGGTCAGAGCGGAAGAAGTGGATCCACTGTTTTGAGGGAGTTACCTGCATTATTTTCTGTGGTGCTCTCAGTGCTTATGACATGGTGTTGGTCGAAGATGACGAAGTGGTACGTAATGCTAAACCTACTCCATAAGAACAAATAATCACACAACATTGTTTAAAGCATCCCCTGAAAGACGTCATTGTTTCTGATCTAAATCCTCACAAGGTTAGAGCTAATGCTGGTATAATGAGACTAATGGATCTCTCCCATGTTGGGAGGTATTACAAATGTGATCCTTCAAACAAATGGCAAAGGTTTTACAACAAATCTAACAAGATACTTTGGAATCATAGAGTCTTAGAAAATTTACCAAACAGATGGAGGCCATTTGGCCCATAGCGTCAATGCTGATGAAGAGCCTGAACCCACCTTCCAGCACTGGGTCCGTAGCCATGCAGGTCATAACTCTTCAAGCTTTCTTTGAATGTGGACAAGGTGTCTGCCTCCAACAACCTTTCCCCATCTCAGATTTAGAATCAGAATCAGAATTAGAATCACTGACACATGACATGAAATGTGTTCTTCTGTGTCAGCAGTACTGTGCAAAGACATAAAATCTATAAGTTACAAAAATAAATAAATAGTGCACAAAAAAAGGAATCATGAGGTAGGGTTCATGGATCCCCTCCTCTAATTCTTCTACCAGTTGCTTTAAATCTGTGCCTGCTGGTTTTGGTCCATCTGCTAAGGGGACAAAAGTCCTTCCTATTTACTCTAGTTAGATCCCACATGATTTTGTACACCTCTGTAAAGTCTCCACTCTCCTTCCTCTGTTCCAAAGTAAATAGCCTAGTCTATCCAATCTTTCCCTGTAGCTAAAATGTTCTGGCAACATCTTTGTAAATCCCCTTTGCACTCTGTTCCTTTGTAACACAGATTCAGTTCAGTTTATTGTCATTTACACCAGGGTGCAATGAATTTCCTTGCTCACGTGAAGCTCACGGAGTAGACAGTTTACAAGGTAATAAGAAATACAGTGACAGTAATACTACAAAACAACAGAATGGTGCAAAGTATAGTCGTGCAATCTGAAGTAGTGCCAAAAGAAATGCCAAAGTGACAATAACAGAACAACCAAGAGAGGTAGGGTTAAGAGTCTGAGAATGTGGCAGCATCACCGGGAAGGGGATATGAGAAAGGTGATTAGTTCAGAAGTCTGACAGCAGTGAGGAGGAGGATGTTCTCGAGACTGGTCATTCAGGCTTTCAAGCTCCTGTATCTTCTCCCAGAAGGTAGAAGGTGGCAGGCATCCTTGATGATACCGTTAGCCTTCCTGAAGTAAAGCTAGATGTACAGTTAGAAATGTATAATGTGAGGTGAGGTTTGTTCTATACAGCTAGAGTGTATTTACCACAGGGTGCTAATTCAGCGTCATGTCAATCTATTGCGTCCCCGATCTTGGCTCATTAACACACCTTAGCTTGTGACTGAAAAATGCTGGATTTAATTCAGTGTGACGTCTGTATGTGATTATGTCGGGTACATTCAGTGCGATAGCTGAGTTGTTGTGTTTGGGCTTCATTTGGAAGAACATTGCTTGCGTGACCAGAATGTACAAGGATTCATTCAGTGCTTTCCCTGACTGCAGTGCAGAATGCCAAGGACATATTAACTCCAGCGGTCACTGGGATTGACAAGTTACCACAACTAAACCCAAATTGGTATAGCAACCCCTTAACAGCAAGCTTTGGGGATATCCAACAGCTGTAATATGTTCTCAGTCTTCTACTCTCCACAGTATTTGAACTGACAATAATACTACAACATTATACAGACCACATTGCATATTAACTCACAATTTAATATTTAATTGAAAGCTTCATTGCCAAGGCATATGTTTCATTAACTATCTAGGGAAGGCCACATCTCAACTTATGACCTGTAGAACAAGAACTAAACATCACTTCAATCATTTTGGGGTGTACAATGAGGTCTTTATTAGGAAAGCCTGCTCAAACTAATATTCTCAGTTTTCACTCTCCCAGCAATGCAAAATCTCACCACCCTGCCAGCTATTAATCATAGACATGTAGTACAGAAACAGGCCTTTGGCACTCCATGTCCCTGCTGGTCATTCAAATCCTATTTTCCAGCATTCAGCCTGAAGCCTTGCACGTCATGGTGCTTCAGTGTTCACCTAAGTACTCCACTGCTACACCTTGTAGTGATTTAATGTCTCAAGTTGAAAAATTCAAGGTTACTTTCTTCTACCTTGCCCCTGCCTAATTCTGCAACTTCACCCTCTTTAGAATCATAGAGTTATACAGCAGGGAATCCGGCCAACTCTTCCATGCCAAGCAAGTTTCCTACCGGAGCTAGTCCCATTTACTGGCATTTGGCCCATATCTCTCTAAACCTTTCCTATGCATGTACATGTCTAAATGTCCTTTAAATGTTGTAATTGTCCCTGCCTCTGGCAACTCATTCCACATACCCACCACACTCTGTGTGAAAAACTTGCCCCTCAGATCCCCTTTAAATCTTTGCCCTGTCACAAATCCATGCCCTCTAGTTTTAGACTCCCCTACCCTGGGACAAAGTCCGTGACCATTCACCCTATCTATGCCCCTTATGATTTTATATATCTCTGTAAGATCACCTCTCAGCCTCCTACGCTGCAGGGAAATAAGCCCTGGCCTGTCCAGGTTCTCTTATAACTCAAGTACTCCAGTCCTGGCAACATCCTTGTGAATCTTTTCTGCACCCTTTCCAGCTCAATGACATCTTTCCGATGGCTAGGTAACCAGAACTGCACACAATACTCCAAGTGGGGTCCCAGCAACATCTTCTACAGCTAGCTGTAACATGATATCCTAACTCTTATACTCAATGCCCTGACCGATGAAAGCAAGCGTGCCAAACATTATCTTCACCACACCTGGGTTGCCACTTTCAGGGCACTCTATACTTATAACCTTAAGTCTCTCTTTTCTACAATATCTCCAGGGCCCTGTCATTTACTGTGTAGGTCCTGCCCTGGTTTAACTTCCCAAAAATGCAATATTTTGCACTTGTCCAAGTTAAATTTCTTTGCCAGTGAGGCTCAATTGAGTGTCAGTTGGATCAGGTCCCCAAGTATTTCCACACAACAACGACAGCTCACCTTTTTATGGCACTTAGGCACCCCAGGTTTCTTCATAGGAGAGTTAGCAAGTAAATCTTGTCATCCCGTACTGCACAGAACAATGATTAGCCCACAGTTTTATTCTGTATTGTTCATTATAGGAACATTGCTCTGGAGGGGATGCAAAGTATATTTACACAAATCTTGTTGGAACTGGACAATTGCAGTCATACAGCACAGAAACAGGCCCTTCAGCCCAACTGGTCTATGCCAACCAAGATTCCCAATTGTAGCAATAGGGAAAGGTTTGGAACAATGGAGGCTGACAGGAGACTTAATTGAGGTTTATATAAGGGACCCAGATAACAAGCAGGACCTGAGGTGTTAACTCTGTTTCCCTTTCCACAGATGCTGCTTTGCCCATTGAATGTTTCCAGCATTTTCTGTCCTTGTTTAGGGACCTACTTCCCTTATTGGAAGGATCATAAACCAAAGGGCTCAGATGTAATCGGTAGAAGGATGAGAGGTGATGAGGGTGTATGTGGAATTCACTGCCTGAAAGGGAGGAGACGGAATTCCTCACCACACTTAAACAGTACCTGGATGTGTACCGGAAGAGCTTGACCCATCACTGCCAAGCCCTAAACTCTGAATTCCCTTCTAATTCTTTTTCCCCATCTTTCTCCTTTTAAATGTTACTGACCATACCGTTTTGCTTACCCTGTGTGGCTGGCAACAAATTTTGCTTGCTAACTCTCCTTTGAAGAGACCCTGGGACATTACAGTGCCATAATAAGGCAAGATGTTGTTATGTGGCAGTACTCAAAGACCTATTCATTTTACAACTCACAGTCACTTACCAAAGACAAACCATATACCATCTCTAGTCACCTCTAGCTGGGGGCTTCAGGGTCATTTCAAGTGGAGCAAAATAAACCTATCAATCAGCATTTGATTCAAACAACAGAAGGCAGAGTACAGAACTTCAGGGAAGGTCGAGCGACCAACAGGAAGTCGCAAATCCTCCCTTAATGTCTTTCGGTGACGCAGTTCTCACTTGTCCAGCCCCGTGGGACTAGGCAATAATTGGTATTTCTACGCTCTTTCCTGCTTTCCAAACTCTCTTGTCAACTTTACACTTGCAAATGTACTTAACTCCTAATAAACCAGATGTTTTAATCCTACATCCAGAACCTTTATATTTAGTTTATTGCCGGAAAAAGTGCCGTGCAGAATCCTTCATTTTATAAATAGAGGCATATGTCAGGAAATTATAAATAACTGGTTGAACCTCAGCTATCAACATGTCCAGTTCCGTGCATTAAACTCTCTGAAGATGCAAGGTCTTTGTGAGACTGTGGAGCTGATTAATTAGAATAGCAGTGAGGATGAGGAATATTGGATATCTGGACGGTCTGGAGAAACTGGAAATGTTTTCCTTCAACAGAACATATTAAGATTAGAATTAATAGAAGAATTCAAAATTGTGAAGGTCTTTGATTGAGTAAATTGAAAGAAACTTTCCTCACTTGTCGGAAGATGCAGACTTAAAATAAGCACCCCCAAAAATGTGGAAAAATTAAGATAAAATGAAAATATTGAGGTGACATGGAATGCACTGCCTAAATACATGGTGGGAGCAATTTTGGTGCCAACCTTCAAACAGGCATTAGATAATTCCTTGAAAGGGAAAATAACTTACAGAGAAAGAGCAGGGAAGTGGGATTATTCCAGAAACTGGTGCAGGGATGATGGAGCAACTGGAGTCCTGTACTGTGTGGTTTATGGAAAATAACTAGTCTCTACATTATTAGAAAAGCATATTCCAACAGCAGACCACGAATGTAGCAGATGAGGAGAAAATTAGATGAGGTCTTGCATTTAACAGGTAAAATGATGGTGGGATGCAATGGTGAGAGATGAAAGAGGAACAGTTTTTTTAATGGAACTTACAATTTGGTAGTTGACCTTTTCTACACCAGTGTTAATGCTTCTCACAAGTTCCTTCTCATCACTCTTCATCTCACACCATCAGCCTTTCTCCCTTGAATATACTTACATTATTAACTCCATTGCTGCCTATGAAGCCAGTTCCACATTCTAACCAGCACCTGCCCACCTGGGTTAGGTGTATTAGGATGAAACATTTGGGATTGGGTTGGGTTGACTGTGCCTGATAGGCTCAGGGGTTCAGCACATTATCCGGGCCACTTCTGATCTTCTTATTATCGCCTCTGTTCTGACCAATGTAGAGTCATCCACAAAAAATCAATAACCTCATTGCAAGTGTTATATTTACATCAAGAGGGGATGGATTGGGGATGGAAATTACAAGTCCCACGGCTCGGGTTGGTTTTGGTTTGGCTACAGTTGAGTTGTGTTTTAATTTTAGACCTCTGTTGGCCTCTGTTTCTATGAAAGGAGGTTTTTCCACAACTCCCCATTTAGCAAAGGAAAAGAATATATGAACAGGGCAAAAAAATACTGTTTCAGCATCTCTGTCTGTTCTTTCTCCACTAGAACCGAATGCATGAGAGTCTCCATCTCTTCAACAGTATTTGCAACCACAGATACTTTGCAGCCACCTCCATTGTACTCTTTTTGAACAAGAAGGATCTATTCGAGGAAAAAATCAAAAAAGTTCATTTGAGCATCTGCTTCCCAGACTATGATGGTACCTTTTTATTTCATTTCATATTTCTTAGCAGGGAATTTGATGATAGATTGAGGAATAACTTCAGATAGGTAACATTTCCTCATCACTTCTAATCCAGTTAATTGCTTAACGCGCCTGAACATATTAATCTTTAGCTGGCAGTTTTGCGGGAACCTTCACTCAGCTGGAAGGCTCAGGTCAGTTTGTACCTGACTTCTGTACCTGTGTATTGACACACAAAGTCACAGACGAGTGCATCTGATCTTCTGCTCTGAACTCATCACTGAGTCCAGTGCAAAACATCATGAACAGTGAGGTCGGATTGACTGTATCTAACCCTTTATCAGCTGGTGTCAGTGATCTTGATTAAAAAGTAACTTCAGGTAAATGTTTATGTTTTTAATTAATTGTTGATCATTTAAAATATTGTTAAGTAAAGTTGTTTTAAATTTTAAAATAATGTTTATATTTTTAATTACTTAAATCTATTTGAATGTGTTTTAAAATTTCTCTAATAATCAGCTGTCAAAGGATATCAGGTCATTCTGTGAGTGGAGTCTCGGTATCAGCCACCTGAGGCCTTGTCATGAGTCACAGATCTCACCACCTCATCTGGATTTCCAGGTCAATTTATGGCCAAGTGGAGCCATTAGGAAGGCACAGTAAAGTTAGGATAGAGGAACAATGAAAGTGGGCAAGATCACTCCCTGTTTTGACCTTCAAGTGCTCTGCACTGTTTTTGTGTTAAAACAGGATGTTCTTCTTGTGGTGAGGCCACTTGGATCATTGCTCTGTCTAAACAACAGCCTGTATCATGTGATCTTGACTGTCGTATTGGACTCAAAGAAATTAATGTTGTTCATTGCCTGTAACCTTCATTGTCCTCCATCTCTAGGTCCCAATACATATGATGATGCTGCCAGTTACATCAAGAACCAATTCCTGGACCTCAATATGCGAAAAGATGTCAAAGAAATTTATGCACACATGACATGTGCCACTGACACACAAAATGTCAAGTTTGTGTTTGATGCTGTGAAAGACATCATTATTAAAGAAAATCTTAAAGACTGTGGACTTTTCTAAACATTTCAACTTTAATGCATTATCAGGTATGTCAGTACACATTGTGAGGGTACCTGCTAGCTTCACTTTCTTTCCTAATAAGTTTTCATCTTAAAGACAGTATGCTTACAAATAGTTAGTGGACTGAAAATAATCTGCGCATGCTAATGATCAGGTTTTCTTTTGTACACATATATAGAGTATCTTCCGAGTTTGGAGCAATCTGAAATGTTAAGCTACTAACTTTTAATTTAGCTGCATGTGATCTACAGTGCTGTTGCTATTGCACGTGCACTGTGTCAGTCTGGGCACCACCTAAAGTTGCTGGATAATTTTCAGAACAGCAGAAGTTTTAAGACCATAAGACATAGGAGCAGAATTAGGCCATTTGGCCCTTCAAATCTGCTGTGTCATTCAATCATGGCTGATTTATTTTTCCCTCTCACCCCGATTCTCCTGCCTACTCCCCATAACCTCTTACTAATCAAGAACCTATCAACCTCTATCTTAAATATAACCAATTACTTCCCACAGCCGTCTGTAGCAATGAATTCCACAGATTCACCACCCTTTGGCTAAAGAAATTCCTTCTCATCTCTGTTCTAAAGGGAATTCCTTCTGTT
>JARFYF010000053.1:7679130-7695965 GCA_030265395.1 Rhina ancylostomus | reverse complement strand
CCCCAGACTTCGGCCTCATGAAGATTAGTTGGGCCTCCTTAAAATTGTGCATTATGATTAGCAAGGGAAAACATTCATTTTTTCCCCCAATTATACCAAGATTTCAATGTAAGCTGATGATTTGCAATGGTCTGGGTCTCATTTCAATGATCAGGTCTTCAGTAATTACTGTCAGCCCCTACTAACTGAACTTTGAAATGTCTGCTGACATAAACACAAGGGATCCCTGTCTTCATAGAATGCAAGTAAAATAGAATTTGAACTTCTATAAAGTATGAAACTGGGATTTTGTGAATGGGGGTGTTAAGCAGAGAAAACAAAGTGCTCCATTTGTATTTTAGTTATAGCCAGTAAGAGATCAGTAAGGCAGTGGTTTAAAACCAGAGCCAAGTAATTATTGTATTGTTTCAATTAGCTGAGCTATAAATTTACTATACCAAGAGGGTAAAAATCATCAAATAAAGACCTTACCTACTTAAATAAAACTAAGATTTGCCCAAGATCTGGCAGAACAGATTGGAGTTTGAAGATAAGACCATCTGCCCTGAACAAACACATCCTTAGATGGAGTGTTTAGCTTGTATCTGTCTGCCTCAGACACTGAGCTGCAGTGAAAATGGGAGATACTCAAACACTCAGGGGTAAGGGAATTTCCAGATTATTATAGCCAGAATACAGTCAGAGGAAAGCACAGGCTTGGGAAGAGAAGATCAAGATTATTAGGGAGCAGGATGGTGGAGATTTATTAGAGGTCAAGAATGAGGTCGTGCAGACACTGATCTTGTTCAACACTGCCTGTTAAGACAAAGAAAACTGCATAGTGGAAATCACAAAGAAGGCAAAAGGAACCATTTCATGAGACATCAATACTAGTTCTGTGACACAAAGGTGCCGCACAAATGGGATAGAAGCCATCTCCTAACAAAGGGTAATGAAGGCTTTAGACTAGCAAGGACAGGGAAGGAGTCTACAAGAAATGCAAATAGCCCAAAGATAAATAAAACTGGGAAAGAGACAGAAAATTAAAGATACCAATGGAAGGGGAGTCAGAACAATAGTCTAAAATTATGGTAATCAAATGGAGGGGAATCCTATTAAAATGAGTTAAACTGTACAGAAATTCAGAGCATGCATCATAAAACTGGGAAGCTGAAACCTATAATGTATTGAAGGAACCAGGCATGGTGAGAATTACTGAAGCATGGGTTCAGACACATTGAAAATAGTGTAATTACTCAGCAAGCCAGGCTACGTGTAGGGAGAGAAAGTCAATGTTTTCAGCTTGAAACATTTCACCAGAACCTCTCATCAATTCTGATTAAAGGTCATTGATCTGAAAAATTAACTCTGTTCCTCTAAGATCCACTTGATTTGCCAAGTATTTTGTCTTTAGTTTTTGTTTGGAACAATTTTTTTTGCTTTTTAATTACAAAGAAATTGCAGGGCAACATCTTTTTAGAAAGAGGAAAGGAGGTGAAATAACAGAAATTAGGGCTAATAATGACAGTAAAAAAAGTGATACAAATACAGCAAAAATAAATTCCTTATGGATCAAGATAATAAAGAATGCACCACAAGACAGATTCAGCTACAGTACTTAACAGTGGAGGACAATGACAAAACATGCAGACAAATTATGGAAATAGCAAAAAGCGGAATCATTGTGGGGATTTGAACTACCCCAACATTACCTACATCCTTTGGACAATTAAAAGATAAGTGAATTGAGTTCCTACAATCTGTGCAGGACTCCTTGCTAAGTTACTCTGTTTCAAGACCAAAGGAGGATTCGTCTTTGGATCATGTAGTGGAGAATTAATCAAAGCAGGTAAATGGGGAAAACAGAATAGCAAGAGGTGACAAAAGGGAGATGGTATAACATTAAATCACTATTTTGCTTCAGGGAGATAATGGATGGATATGACATTGGAAGAGGAGATAAATAATGAGACAGGTACATTTTAAATCCCAAAAAAAAACTAAACTAAGTCAAAGTCAAAAATCAAGACCATAAAATGCTGCTCCTGATCAATATATTTTAAAAGGATCTATAGACTTGCAGAGGTATTTTCATACATATTTAATAATGTTCTTTAGAAAACAAAAAGCATGCTAGAGTATGGCAAATAACTAACATAATACCTGTACTTAAGAAGGGAGATAATATGTTGAGAAAATTGCAGACTAGTTACCTTAACATGAAATACTTACTAATGCAGAAAAGAATATTCAGAAATGAAAAGGATAATGGTCCGCATGGGCTTTAAAAGAGGACTTGCTTGACCAACATTTACTTTTTTGGAACCACCACTATTTATAAATTTGTACTGATTTAGATTCTGGAATCAGGAACAGTTACAGATGTTGTTAAACTGGGGAGGAATAGTTATATACTGATGTAGACTGCAACATATCACAGGAGAACATTTATAAACCTGCAGAGTGGACAGACAATTGGCAGACAAGGTCAAACAGATAATGCAAGCTGGTTCATTTTGGTTGGAAGAATAAGCAGATCACTTATTACTTGGAAGGAACAAGTACAGGCAAGAAATGGAACAACATGGTACACATATTACAAAGTCAAACCTTGCTATGTTATTAAAGGATATAGGCAGTGGAGAAGGTACAGGCAAGATTTGCAAGGATAACAGAAATGAGAGGGTTTACAATCAACAAAGGGTGAACATGCTGCGTCTCTTCAAGGAGAGGAGGCCAGGCAGTATTTAGAATGATAGAGCAAACTCAGTCAGAATGAGAGCACTTGTGAGAAAGACCATAAATGGAGTTCAAATTTCAATACAGTTTTAGCATGACCTCCCTACTTTTCAGTTCATTCCTCCAGAAATAAACCCTCATGCTTGGTTCACTTTATTTATGGACTTGCCAACCTGTAATAGCAATCACTAAATCTTGCATATCTGTACTCCAAGATCCTTTGTTTCTCTCTCTCACACTTAAGCACATTATTTGGCCAATAAAAATAGTCTCCAAAAATTCCAATATGAGATTCAAGAAGCCTTTATGCACAGAATAGTGACAATACAGAAGTCACTATCCCACGGGCTAGTTGAAGCATGTAAAATAGATGCAAACAAGGGGAAACTGAACTAGTATGTGTGATACAAGAATAAAGGTTTACATTGTAGATTTTGATGAGAGGCGGCTCGAGCACAGCACAAACACCAGCATGGACCGAATATGCAAAATATCTACAGGCTTGAACATGGGGTACAAAAGTGGTCTTCTAAAAAAAGTTACATAGTTCATTAGACCATGAACAAATGCATTAAATACTTTCTACAAAGTTTGCCATTTCCTTTGCCTTTGAATGGACACAATTTTGAAACTCAGTCATAGTGATTTCTACAATTGATCAGCGATTTGTGAACCCAAAAATACGGGATATCCCTAATGTATATTCATATAAACAATTTTATTTCTTCATACACAACAAAACAATTGAACTCAAATTTTTTATGATAAAAACACATATATGGTACAATCCATGGTGCAGAATATTTTCTTTCAAAATTCTCTGCATAATCAAATCACATCTTTAGTATTTTAAAATGTAATTTTCAGTACAACACTTGGACCACAATAATACAATCTATATTTTGCGCTTTTTTCCATTACTCAAATGAACTTTCTAGTTCCAATTGCCATCTTATATACATCTATTGCCATCCTTTGCAGAAAGTATCCCTAAAGTCATATTTTGATCATTAAAATACATTAATTACTAACCTTCCTGTTAAGGCAAAATTCAATTTTCTTTTTTAAAAATTATAATCTTTAAAGTATTATTTCTGACAAACTGTTGCTAACTAGATGTCCATATTCTTTTAAAGGAATTAAACTCTTTATATTATACCACATGCTGAGTAAAATGTGTTTCATTTCTAAATGACAGGATTTAAAATTGCGCAAATGCTTCTTAGAATTCTAAAACTGGAGGGTTTTTTTCCCCCCAAGTCTCGTATCACCTCACAGTCGGTTGTAAATCATGCATTTCTGATTGCATACTGCCCTTTTTGTCCTTGATACAAGCTGCCCATTTATGTGTTAGGTTAGGCTGGTAACTGTATAATACCAGTTGGTACACCAATCAAGAATTATTCTTGTTTTTTTTTAAAAACCAAGAGTTTTGTTCTAAATGTACGTTCTTTGTATTTCTGAACAGTCATTTCAGTCTCTTTAAGTAACCCTGTAAACTAAATTCCATAGCACTCAATTTCAGCATTTACACAACTGCCACAGCCAGTTTGCAAAATCCTGTAAAGACACAATCTTAGCCTACTTTGCTGGAAAATGGATATGAATTAGAATAGAGAAGGTACACACCATTTCCTCATCTTCAGCAAGTACAAGATCGTAATCACTCAGTGCCACACAGAATATTATTGCAGTTACACCTTCAAAGCAGTGAATCCACTTTTTCCGCTCTGATCTTTGTCCTCCTACATCAAACATCCTGAGACAATGATAACATTAAATACAATATTTGAATACAACAAATTAAAACTACCAAAAACTTTAGTCTCAGAAAAATCTTCTCAAACACCAGGAGTCCCCAGAGCACTGGTTGCATTTGTATATTTTAGAAAAAAAAACTTATGCGGTAAGTTTGTAAAATCAAAATGCAATTTTTACAGCTCATTAGAATCCTACAGAATACATTCTGATGCTGAATATACAAGAAAACTTTCTTTCAACTTGTAATCTTTTATTACAATTACATTTTGGAAGTATTTATTCCTATTCTGATACTGTACTAATGTATACCTCACATTAAATTTATTTTGTCTACAATGTATTAGATGCTAGAAATCTGAAATAACAAAATGCTGCAAATACTTCGAGAGATGAAGCATTCACAGAGAGGGAAAACAGAGTTAAAGTCAACAGCCTTTCGTCTGCAACTTTAACTCATTCCATAAATGCTGCCTGACCCACTGAGTTATTTCCAGTTTTTCCCAATTTTAAGATTGCATACTTTAAGTGGCAATGCATAGCAAGCTTTTTAAAAAAAGGCTCAATGCAGTTTTACTTAATTTGTATACTTGTGTTTAACACAAGTTATACATCTTATGACTGATAATAAATTTGCTGAACTAGCTTTAAAAATAATAACTTTCTGATGCAAAAGCAATATTAGGACCATTTCTGCAATATTCTAGTACAAGTTATATTATTGGGGTAGACAGTCATGTTCTCTTGTTCCATTCATGAGAAAGGGCATAGGCTTCATACTCCATTGAACCACTAATTATTCATTAATATCATTACCCTATTTAGGGGAGATTGCTGGACAGCTTTGCCACCCTACCTGTTGCACACTGCAACCCATAATCAGGGACATAATTAGCAGTCACTTGAATAAGTGTGAATTAGATGAAACCAGCATGGATTTATTAAAAGCAAATCCTGTCCAACAAAACTGAGCATTTTTGATAAAGTAACAAAGTATTGATAACGAAAATGCAGTTGATGTGTCTATGAACTTCCAAAAAGGCACTGGATAAAAGGTATCCCACAATAGGCACAATGTAGCAGCGTGGATTGAAATTGGCTTAGTAACAGGAAACAGATTAGTAATTAAAAGGTTCTTTTTCCCAGTGAGGAGGAAAATGTATCATGCATTTCACCAGAAGTCTGTGCTAGGACTGCCACTTTCTTATGACCTGGACTCGGGCCTAGAGCACCATTTCTAAATCCTAAAAATCACAGAAATTGCAGGTATAGTAAATTGAGAATAGGATTTAATTAAATATAGGGGAGCTGATGGAATACGCAGGCAGATAGGGAGCATGAGTTTAATAATAGAAATGCAACATGTTACATTTGGGTACAAAGAATGAGTTTACATAATCTTGTGGCGCAATTCTAGAAGGGATGCATAGGGCCTTGTTCATGCACAGCTCATTGAAAATGGCATGGTTCATTGAGGGAAAAAAGGTTTAAAAAAAATCCAAGTGTTCCTTGACTTTATGAAAGAAACTGTACAAGCGAAGGAAGTCATCATGAACTTTTATAAAACACCAAATCTGTCCCAATTGGAGTAGTGCATTCAATGCTGGCACTGCACTTCAGGGAAGATGCAAAGGCTTTTAAGAGGTCGTAGAAGAGATTTACCAAAATAATTTTTGAATGAGGGATTTTAATGAACAGGCTGCAGAAGCTGGGGTTGATCATTTTGGAAACTCAATGTGATCAGAGATTTTTAAAGTTATGAAGATTACAGATAATAAGGAAATTATTCTCATTGGTGCAGGGTTCAAGAACCAGGTGACATTAGATGAAGGCAATTGGGAAAAAGAACCAAACTTTTCGTCCTGTTAGTTTTATGTGGTTAAGGTTTGAAACAATGCCAGAGGTAGCAAGAGGCAGACTCAACTGTAGCACACAACGGGGAACCTAAAGGAAAAAATTTGTAGGGCTACAGGGAGAGGATTGGAACCAGTGGTATTGCTTTAATTGGGCCTACATGTTCTACTTCCATGCTGTAACCAACCTTTGGGGAGGAGGGAAAAATGCACCATTCTTTATACAGATCAGGAGGATTGTTCTTGTAGAGAACTTTCACATACTTAACAGGTCAAATAGAATCCACTTGTTTGGTTACCATTCTATAACTAATTCCTTTGACAAAACAAAATTCCAATCAATTCATTGGTCAAAAGCATGTCATAAAATTGCTGAAATTATGCCATTCATGCAAATAAATTTATTTACAATTGGTAATTTTACGTCATGAAAACTTTCAATGACATTCCTGGCCCCAAGGTGACAAATATTCAGAAAGGGAACTGCAGCAGGTTGCTATTTATTTTGAGTTGTGTTTTTTTTCCCCAAAATTCTTGATGGTATTTTTTAGTCACTCTTACCATCCAGTTTCCTGGTGTCACAAGGCAATAATTTTTAGGTTTGCAAAGGTGTTTTGACTCAAATGCAAATTAGATTTTTGCAGAAGTTAGTGTGTCTACAATTTTTACAGTAACTTTGGATACCTGCAGTATTGTATGGTTCTCCTAGTATTCCTGGAGTAATTTCTGTATCTACTGTAGACTGAATTACTTCTGTATCGTTAATTATAAGGCAAACTAGATGGGCCATGGTCCTCACTCAGCCATCAAATCATACAGACGTTGGGTGGACTGTTAGTTCTCTATCTTATGGGTTAGAAATGGTGGTACACTATGTATAGTTAACCTGGCTATGATCAATTACGAAGACTAAATGCCAAAATCAATTTTTGTTATAATGTGATCCCTGCCAGTGTCTTTGCTTTAAAACATCCTCTTTAGCACACCCTCTAATTTGACTAATTCAATGTTCATTCTTTTTCTACTTTTTTCCTTCCTCTCAGGAGGATAGTCCACTGTGTCTGCTGTTCTTGTCTGGGGGTGGGGGGGGGGGAAAAAAGAGGCAAAAATAATATCCAATTAACCTCATTGTGAGAAGTGCCGGTGTAGCAAAATCCAGTCAAGTTATACTAGTAATGATAACTGAAGAAAAAAAAACAAGATTGACCTGGCCCAGTATGACTGAAAGAACACTACATTTATAATTGATAAAATAATCGCATACATTGATCGTTATTAAAAAGCAATATTACTCACTTAAAATACAGCTCCTTGAAGGTAAAGTGTGTCTCCACTATACCCGTAGTTTTTACTCTGGTCCTTAAAACATCTTGTTGAGTTGGGATGTAGCTTTGCATGGATATTCTATCCAAATCATTCAAATAACTGAAAAAGAAACTTATAATTAATGAAGGAAATACACAAAATCAAATCTATTTTCCACCATCATTTCTGCACTTCTAAGCATCAGTTGCTCTCCAATTTGATCAAGGGGGTGGTGGAGATGAAGAAGATGAGACAGCATACTGAATCTACAAAGCTGGTACTAATTAGCTAACAGAGGTCAGTAAGATAGCAGTTGTGGACTTGGGGAAATTTACCCACATCAACTAAATGAGATTCAAAGCAAGGCCTGGCAGAGGGACTGGAATGCAAACTGCAGAACATACTGGGGTTATCTGTTTCAATTCAACACGAGGATAATGGGTGGTTCCACATCCTTTCGGTCAAACTCCATCAAGCTACAAACGTCAATAAAGACTCACTTCACACAGAAATTCTTGTGCGTCTTAACTTATGTTTTAACTTATGTTTGCCTTATCCAATTGAAATGATTATCATTACTTCTTTTCCAGTTAGCTTCCTTTCCTTAACATTGAAGATTAAAAAAAATAGATCAAGTACTTGCTCCACTAATGGACATACAAAATATTTTTTTCAGAACAGCAAGTCTCTAATAACACTTGCTGCTTCCACCTCTGTTGAAACTGACAACAGCACATTATCAAATGATAATCAACTGAGTTTTATTCATTTGCAGCTCTGGTATTATAGTTAGAGCTGCTAATGGTGACAATGCTCATGATAATTAACGCATCAGAGAAACCATTTATAGCTGTAAACAGTGGAGTGAAACTGGCCTTCAGTAAACAATATCTCTTAGTGAATTAAATACATCTCCTTTAATATGTCCAAAACAAAACTTCAGGTTGATTTGGCAATCAGAGTTCGGCTCTGATTAACCAAATACAATAAAACATGGCAATTTGGAAAATAACTTCTGTGCATCTGAGCAGCCTTCCTGGCTTTGGCGAGGTGGTTAAGGAGTTTAAAAAACATTTATAACATTTAATGACACTTGCAAAGTATGTCCGAAGTACTTCATAGCTAATGATTTTTAAAAATATAGCCAAACACAGTCAGCAAGAAACAGAAAAGTCACAAAAATATGAAATGAAATATTTTGGCCATCCACGGAAGAACATTTGCCAAGAAATCAGGTTTATGTTCTCCTTTTAGAGTGCAATGGGGGTGGGACAAGGTGGGGTATAAGGGTAAAAATAGGTGGTTCAAGACACCTCTACATGAAAAGGGATCCTGATTAACATCTAATCCAAGCAGTATTCATATTCTGAATAAAAGCAACAAAATTAGCAAGCAAGTTAAAAAATTTAAAGCAGATGGGAGCTGGCTATTATGCAGTTTGCAGTAATTTTTAAATCGAGAATTTTGAAAATTCTCCAGCTTTAAACACTCCAAGATTTCTTGAAGGTATCAACTTTCATTTAATCTATATCAGCTGGATGAGATCAATACCAAAGGGAGAGACAATACCAAATTAATTGTGAACAGGTTGGTAATGTTTTAGATGCAAGAACTTTTAGTTTAATAATGTTTAGTAGCATAGACTCTACTTACTATGATGCAGAGTCATTCAGTTGATATTCCCTAGATCTACCAAAACAAGCCTGAACACCACCATCTTGCCACAACCGTTTGATAACTCCTGCAAGTTCCGCTGTCATGATCCCTTCCTCTGTGGTCCCTGCTAGGATAAACAATTGGCGAGCATCATCCTACATACAAACAAAAATGGTGACAGGAAATTATTTAAGCATGTGGGAAACTGTTCATTTAAACATTTGAACAAGGCCGTTACCTTTTGCATCATTTAACACAATGTACCCCATATCTGCAAACCGTATTTGCTAAATTAATTGTGCACCTTCAAGCAAGATTGAAAATTTTAACTTGTCATTAACTGTTCTTGGCCACAAAATGGCAACTACACTATGATGTTTCAGTGGCATGATTTAAATAAAAATACCCAAAACACAGAAAATCTGTTTTTATATCTATTGGCCAACCTGTGGATTTGTCATTAACCCTGTCAAATGCAGCATAAAACATTACTTACAAATCACAAGTTAATTCAAAAACCGCAAGGAGAAAGTTGAATGGTCTCATCATTATTTTTTCCATCACCATTAGCAAAAGAATTCTGTTCCTAAAATTATGGATGCTGCTGGACAACAGAATATTTCCAAGAATTTCCAACATTTATTGTACAGATGTAGATTTAAGTTTTTTCATAATGCTCTAGGAATTACTATCAGCTTTCTCCTCTTAATGGTGCAGATTCACTCCTGGGTAAGATTTCAAAGTTGCTGTTTTCTGGCACCACACCAAATGTACCTTTATATAGCGAGTGTCATGACTAGGCTTGATTGTGCCCTCATTTGCTATCCATACCTGCCCTCCCAACAGGAGCATTTTAAATGCAGGAAACAGTATTACTTCGAGTATACTTTCTACACAGCCCCCCACCTGAACAACATTAAAAATTACAACCATACTATTTCTTTTATGTATCCTCAAAACACCTCAGTTCATCAATGCAAAAGAAAATCAAAGACAAACTCACAGCTCTTGACGGATCTCCAAAATCAACTTTCAACCGCCCCATGGCCCTGATGATAGCAATGATAGATTGAATTGTATTGCTATAAACTACTGCTTTATATTGCTTGCACTCTTCTTCAGAGTACCCATCTTCATGGATAATTCTGCAACAGAAAAGGGCAGAAAAGTTGATATTGCAAGAGTATTTTGTGTTTAATTTTTCACTGTATTACTGACAAGTTTAGGATGACAGAAAAAAAGTACTAATGTCAAATTGAAACCCAATGAGACAAAATATATAAAAATCTTATTTGAATATCTGAAAATTTAACCATCAATTTTGTAGTTCTCACTTTCAGAATTAATTAGTCGTGGTGACAGAAAGAGGGCTTTGAACATTAAGATCTGTGTCCAGTTAGATAACATGGAGCTATGATTAAAAAAGAATAATTTTCAGGTGCAATCTTTCCTTCTACTCCATGGGATAACTCAACATTTTGGAACTTCTACTCAATATATTAGCACACAGTTCCAATCCATATAGTATAGATATGACTTCCTTCCCAGGCCTCCTGTTTGATCTTGATAAATAGCAGCAATATTTGGGAGCCAATCAAAACAACTTCAGAAACAAAAGGACATGCATTAACAGTGCATTAATCAGAATCCCTTACCTTTACAGCAGATTTATAATAACAATTTCTACCAAACTTGGTACTATGAAAATAAGCTAGGTAACATAAATTAAGAATACAAGATTCTAGAATCTAGATATAATGTGCAACTATATTACTCATCTAAACAAAACAGACTACAAAATACAAAGCATCTCTAAATAACATAGATGAGCAAGGAAAAGTGCTAACAAACCCACATTTATCCTGAAACTGAATTAAAATGATTTGAACAGCAAGGCAATCTACATTTAATTGAGGACTTCATTTTTAAATTATCATGCATCAACATTCGAAATCAAGATCAAAAGCTTAGGAAACAGTTTTCAGACTCACTTCATTTGTTTCACAATGGTACTTTTTCCAGATTCTCCAGCACCTGCAAATAAGGAAAAAAAATGGAATTAAGTGTTGACAGTGGTTACAAGTTTTTGTGACTTCAATCGTGCAGCTTAATATTGTCAATGGTCCATGCAAAATGGTGTTATGTCTGTTTTAGGATGCATCTACCTTAACTGCAAAACTCTAAATGTATCAAAAATGACAACAATAGTGGAGTCAAAAACCCATTATCCGACAAAATTGTAGTGATACAAAAGTACAGAAAATCTTCAGGCTCAAGTTAACATAAAACATGAATATGGGTAAACCAAGCGAAGAATTGTCAAGAAATTGAACATTTTATGGACCCAGATGTGGTCAAGGAACAACAATTTTCTTTATCAAATTCTGGAGCTCAGATTTTACAGCATGCAAGAAAAATGCCATAGATATTGTATGGAAATAACACACAAGTTTTATGCACCACATGCATTCCAATGGAGAGCTTTGCATCAAAATGTCTTTCTCGCAGATCCTGTGGAAGACACCTTGGGCAGCTTACTGATTTACACATTTAACTGGGAGTTGCTGTCCAACTGAGTGGTGCAATCCTTCCTGTTACTTTAAGTTATACCACTCATTGCTTATTTCAATTACTACTAACCACAAATGGCAAGCATGTTAGAACAAAGTTAGAATTAAGAATGGAACCATAAGACTCCCACAAAAGAGATCTGTCTTGCCGCAGCTCAAGAGTGTGACATTAGTTCTATTTGACTTTAACAAGTCAGCTGGTCTGTTGTAACCATTTCCAAGATCTTCAAAGCACTGGGAGGTGGAGAACAGGAGCAGTGCATACAGAGCTGGTTTTCCACATTACATCAAAAGGCACATAGCTGGTGCCAAACACACTGGTCCCTTCCATGAGATGAACAAAGTAGTAAATAACTGTAATTTGAAGAAACAAGGCCATAAAACCATGCAAGTCATTTATAGACTTGCATGGCTTTATGTCCTTGTTTCTTCAATATTCACAGGAATTGGCGTGCTACATTAACTGTAACCATGCTGATACAGCCAATGTAGCACATCAATTTCAGTGATTATTGAGCAAGGCTCAAAACGTAAATTGAGCAAAACCAGCAACAGACTAAAAAATCACATTCAGGGCAGACACCAAAATAGACACTTACTATGGAGACAAGAGACTGCAGATGCTGGAATATGAAGCAAAAAGAAACTTCTGGAGCTCAGTGGGTCAAGCAGCATCTGTGGAGGCAAAGGAATGGTCGATGCTTCAGGTCGAGACCCTGCATCAGGGCCAAGCTTATAAGGGAAGAGAACTGGTATATAGAAATGAGAGGGAGGGTTGAGACAGAGACTAGGAAGTAATAGGTAGAACCAGACTGGGGAGAAGATGATGGGCATATGGAAGAGAGCAAGGCAGGAGTGTTGAGAAGAGGCTGGTAGGTGATACATGGAAAGAAAAGAGGCAAATAGAGTCAGGTGGGGATGGGCAAGGATAGAGACAGGCTGGTAGGAGATAGGTGGAACCAGACAAGGGAGGGATGATGGGCTGATAGAACCAGGTAGCAGAGAGAGGAGAGGAAAGATGATCCATGGGAGAAGAAACCCAGGGAGAGAGGTATGATGGTGATAAGTCTTGGTAATAAGAGGAGGAGAGATGGAAAAGGTGAACAAAGTGAAAAAGAACTGGTGAGAGTGGGAAAGGAACACAGGGGGTGTGGGTTATGCAAAACTGGAAAATTCAATGTTCATACCATTGGGCTGCAGGCCACCCAAAACGGAATACAAGGTACTGTTCTTCTAGTTTGCATTTGGCCTCACTGTGACAGTGGAGAAAGCAGAGAATAGACAGTTTGGCACGAGAATGCCAAAGGGAATTGAAATGATATGCAAAAGGAAGCTCAACCATTGTGGATAGACCGTATGCTCCGCAAAAAATTCACCTAGTCCATGCACAGTCTCACCAACATAGAGGCGGTCACATTGTGAGCATTAAATGTAATGAACCAGGTTGGAGGAGGTGCATGCAAATCTCTGCCTTACATGAAAGGGCCATTTAGGTCCCTGAATGGTGGCAAAGGAGGTAGTGAAGGGACAAGTGTTGCACCTCCTACAGTTGCAGGACAGAGTGCTGGGGGACAGGGAGGGGTGGGTGGAAAGAGATGAACCGATCAGGGAGTCACAGATAGAGTGGACACTGTGGAAAACAGAAGAAGGGTGACGAGAGAATGTGGATGCTGGGATCATATTGGAGCTGGTGGAAGTGGCGAAGGAGGATTTGCTGAATGTGGAGGCTAATGGGGTGAAAGGTGGCAGATGAGAGTGTTAGTGGAGGGAAATTGGTTGTGCCTATGCTCCAGAAAGATGGCGGAGGGCCTCAAGAACACTTATGCCTTTCACAACCTTGGGGAGTACTAAAGCGTTTTATAGCAAAAGAATAAATTTTGACTGTGGCAATTTTTAAAAGCAGCTCTAGAACCAATTGGAAAGCAGATCCCTGCAGATGCTCAAAATCTGTTTAACCATATCAGTGGATAGAGAAGCAGTAGTTTCTTCTACAGCTGCTTTATTTCTGAGTTTGGTCTGAACCTGTCCATGCGGAGAAAAATCAGATAAGGATCACAGAGCAGCACAACTCAGATTTCTTCTAAACAGTTAATTAAAAACTAACCAAGGTCCCATAAACAGGAATGGGGAATGACCATCAATTCTGTTTTTTGTTTTGTTATTATTGCTAAATTTCTGTTGGTCAGGACACAATGAAGACATCCAGCTGACATGGCAGGTGAGGCTTCAGTTTCATGTCTCAGCCAAAAAAATAGCACCCTAATATTAGGGTACTTCTTCAGTAAAAGTATCATTGTTCAAATCTATGAAATGGTGCAGGAGCCCAGTCTTCCTATTCAGGTGGTCACCGAGCCAGGGTTAAGCAGCAGGAAAACAGATGCTTAACACTGAGCACTTAGGTTAACTGAGTGCATGGTGTTCAAAAATATTATGCCAAATTTCTCACCTACCAAATGGACACATACGGTATTGGCAGTACTTTATTTTCCCCTGCAAAATATTTCAAAAATAACAAATTTATAAAAAAGGAAAAAAAATCAATATTAGAGAAAACATTTTACTTGGGTGCTCTGAAATCCATTCAGTTTCATTTTTGGGATAAATCTCCCTGCATAGCTAGAAAAGTAACATTTCTTATACACCATGAAAACCATGTTGGCAATTTTTTTGTAAAGGTAGCTAGGTGGTATCCCCTCAGCAAAAAGAAACCTCCTATAATTCACAAAATATTTCTTCCACGTTCATGTGGAAACCACTTTCAAAAAAATTGTTCTCATTTTGATTAACTTTTCTCAACATTGCAGGTTTAATAATGTTTAATAACTGAATGTAGAAAGTTGGGGAAGAAATTTTAACATTTCCTATTTACATTTGTAATTTACAGCATCCCCAAATAATTGACTTCCAATTAACCATGCAGACTTACTAACTAGGAGTGAAACAGATGGAAATAAACCATCCTAACACTATCAGAATGTGAAGAGCTTTAGAATACCTGAAATCACTTTTCTGATTGTTGATAGCACATGAAATAGAAATGGTGAACGTTCAGCACACTTGTAATTAACTATATTAAAAGGGTTAAGGTCTCCTACTTAAAACAAAAATCATACAAGCTGTCAGAGGCAGTGGCAGAGACAGGTACAATTATAATGCTTAAAAGGACACTTAAGACAGGTACCTGGATAGGAAAAGTTTAGAGGGATATGGGCCAAACACAGGCAAATAGGACTAGCTCAGGTAGGCAGCTTAGTCAGAATGATGAGTTGGGCATTTTGCTTTGCTGTACAACTGTCACTCAATGACCTCCTATCTTAAAATTCAGAAGAAACAATCCATTTTTGAAAAATGTCTACATAATGATAACTAATATATTAAATGTGATGGCATTCAGACTTTGAATTGCACACCAACTGGTATCATGCAAATTTGTTCCAAAAAGTTCTAAAAATACTTAATGCAAGGCTCTAACTGTGTCCTTTACAAATACAAGAGAGCCTGGACATATAAAATCATATGCCCAGCCATACAAGATATAGCTGTCATGTTAATATTTTGAAACCTGTTTATATCAAAATTGGGCTAAGATAAAATGTGATGCATACACAGCATAGTCAGGCGTTCCCTCAAGTTCAACTAGTCAACTTTCTGTTCCAGTTTGAAGCAAATGAAATTAAAAAATTGAGGAATAAAAGATTCAATGTTTTATCTGTGGTAGAACTATGGTAATTTAACTAACAAAAACTGATGAATGAAAATAAGTAGTGTGCAGTTTGTAACCAATAATTATTTCAGGAAGACAGCAGCAGTGTCAGTGGCAGCATTAAAGTCCTCTTTCTCCAAGCATAGCATCTATACAGATGCAACAATGAACAAAACTTGTTTAGTAGAAAAATAGGGGCTTTTGCATTCCAAAAAGTGGTTTACCGAGACAACCTTATTATTAAAGCTTATATAACAACCTATGTGAATTAATTATAGAATATGCAGGCAATTCAACATTGTAATTAACAAATCTTACTATATTTCTAAATTTGTGAATAAATAATGAGTCATCCCTCCTTAATGATGGGATACATTTTGCCTAGATTTAAGCTATTTAAGTATAGGGAAAAGACTTGCATCAGTGTTTGCATATGGCACTATGATTAGTACTCTAACATGTTAGAAGGCAGGTTGTGATATACACATTAGTGCTCTATTATTTGTGGTGCCTGAAGATCAACTCTATCAACTTTAGAAAACAAGTTAATTTGCAAACTTCTACATTCCTGTCTGTGTTTTTATAATTGCATTGTTTCTTTATTTCCTGCTGCACCACAGTATTCACTTTGCTGCACGAAATACTTAAACAAATCAGTAACCAATTTCATAGATAACAGCATATTGTGCTTCCATTGCTTTCCGTCCAACTCTACTTTCTGAATTATGATCAGAATGATCCAAAAACTAACATCACTCCTCCTTGAAGGAGAAGCCACAACTGGCAGAGTTCCCCTCTGCCTGCTATTATGTAACTACAGTGCATTTTGTGTATAGTATACACTGCAGCCATAACTAGTGGTGGAGGAAATGAATACTTAGGGTGGTGAATGTGGTATCAATTTGTCCTGGATGATGGTGTAGTTTCTCAAATGTTGTTGGAGCTGCATTCACCAGGTAAATGGAATGCATGCCATTGTGGCCCTGACATGCCTTACAACCAATGAATAGCAGTAGCAGGTGAAAAGTGGGTCCCCAGACCACATGCAGCTGACCCATTTGTATAGATGGCCCAGATGGGTTTCTGGTCAATGGCGAGTTCCAGGATGTTGATGACGGGAAGCACTGCAAACACCATTAAATATCAAGGATAATCAGCAAGACGTTCAGAATAGGGGACTTCCAGGTACTTGTCATATACATTTGTTACCACTCATCAGCTAACATTCAACCATCTGATGGAAAAAAGGTCAATGGCTTAGGAATCTGTCCT
>JARFYF010000053.1:7484827-7496118 GCA_030265395.1 Rhina ancylostomus | reverse complement strand
AACAGGATCTGCCCTTCCTGAATCCATGGTATGTTTGCCTGATGGAACCATTTCTATCCAGATGTCTTGCTATTTCTTCCTTAATGATAGTTTCAAGCATTTTCCCAACTACAGATGTTAAGCTAACTGGCCTATAACTACCTGCCTTTTGCCTACTTCCTTTTTTAAACAGTGGTGTGACATTTGCTGTCTTCTAATCTGCTAGGACCTGCCCAGAGTCCAGAGAACTTTAGTAATTTATCACAGGTGCATCTACTATAACTTACGCCATTTTTTCAGTTCCCTGGGATGGATCCCATCAGGACCAGGGGATGTCTACCTTTCAGCCCACTAGTTTGCTCAACACTACCTCCTTAGTGACAGGAGGTCCTTACCTCCTATCGCATCCATAACATCTCTATTTGGCATGTTAGACATCTCCTCCACCTTGAAGAAGGTGAAGATTTGGGGAGAAAGCTGGAACACAAGAGGACACCATCCTTCAGAAATGCTGGAGAACATAGGGTCTACTGAAAGGGAGAAAATGAGTAATCAACATTAATAGAGTAATGGTGTCCGATTAATAGCCAATAAATCTCCAGGTTCTGATCCTTGCATGCTAGAGTATATAAGGCCTGAGAAATAATGGATGCATTGCTGGCCATCTTCAGTTCCACTGGATTGGAGGGAAGTTAACCACACTATTTTAAAAAGGAGTTAGAGAGAAAAAAGGAAATTATAGAGCAATTAGTCTGACACTGATATTCAGAAATGTGGCGAAGAAGAACAACACTCAAGTATGTAATGAATTGGTTTTCTTTGTCCCTATTATAAATTCCTCCATTTCTGTCTGACAGGTAACCTACATTTGTTTTAACTAATCTTTCCTCTTCGCATATCTCTTAAAGTTTTTACATAGGTTTATGTGTTCCCTGCAAATTTGCTCTCATACTCTATTTTAAATATTTTAATCAATTACCTTCTATTCCTTATGAACTACCACCAGTACTCAGGTTTGCTGATTTTTCTGACCATTACACATCTCTTTAAACCTAATACTATCACTAACTTCTTTTGGGAGTCACGGTTGATTTTCTAAAAGCTTCTGAGCTGATCTCTTTGGTACTTGAAATACTCCGTGAAAGCTGAGTGGAGTTCATGCTGAGTGGGATGTTTCATCAGGCTGCAGGGTCTAGAATGGGGACAATGCAAGGATAATATTGATCACCATTTAGTTCTCAGAGTTAGGTCTATTACTCCTAAGTGTTTCAGAAACCACATCTTTATTCAAATATCTGAGTGCTCACTGGAGGTGCAGAGCCTCTCCCACCAGCAACACAATCAGAATAATCATATGCACAGAAAATTGTCACCAGGATTTTGTGACATCTTCTGAAAGTGGCTGAGGTTTCTTGTCACTACTGCAAGCTCAGAAACCTAGCCCTGAGTGGGAGGGAGCCAATGACAGTGAACAACAGTTGAATATAAAAGTGAGACATTTTTTCCACACATTGTTTTTAAAAAGCCTTGCCTTTTCATTAAGAAAACCATCTGCATTATCCTGTAATGTAGAACCATACTTGAACCAGTATCTCCCTGTATACCCAATGTACAGCAATGATTAATCTCTTGTGGGTGATGGGCTGCAGAGAGAGATGTCCCAATGCTAGCTGAGGCCAGCTCCCTGGCTAGATCTTTCTCTTATGATTGCATAGGTTTTAATAAGCTTACAGTCCCAGAAGTCCAAGCCCTTTAATTTCCCCTGCCACATCTCCACACCACTAGTGCCTGAATATGGAAAAGAATCCAGATTGTCAGTAAATATGGCCATCCTCAAGAGTAATCAATCACCTTTGGTCCACCATGTTCAAGTACTCAACAATTGTGTTCTCTTGTTTCACTGCAAGTAAAAAGCAAGTGAAATTGAATTTTATCTCCTTGTCTCAACAGAGCCAATGTATTTTTGTGACATTTCTGTGACAGAATCAATGACAACTGCACAAAGGAAACAGCATACTCCATTTCCAAAGTAAGGTACAAGGTTCTCATTTCTGGTGGTTTGATTGGTACTGCTTCAAAGTATACCAGTTGCAAGGGAAATTTGTTTTTCTTTAACCAGTGTTAAATACCAGTAAGATTATTGACTTGAATTAAACCATATATTGGGAACTGAGTATATATGATGTTCTTGTACCTGCTTCAAGCCTGAGATCCAAAGATAAATTTCTCTCCCTAAATATTATTTAATAACTTAAGCATAAAAGTTGGAGCTCATATATCGAGTCATAAAGTCTCAGTTATATAGCAGGGAAACAGGCCCTTTGGCCCAACTTGTCCATGATGATCACATTTTCTACCTGAGCTGGTCCCCCTTGCCAGTGTTTGGCCCATATCCCACTAAGCCTTCCCTATCCATGTGTCTGTTAAAATGTCTTTTAAACATTGTAAATGTACCCACATCTAAAGGTTCGTCTGGCAGCTTGTTCCTTATACCCAACACCCTCTGTGTGGAAAATGTTGCTCCCCAGGTCTCTTTTAAATCTTTATCATCTCACCTTGAACCTATGCCTTATCATTTTAAAGTCCTCTACCCTGGGAAGAAGACAGTGACCATTCACCTTAGCGATGCCCTTTATGATTTTATATACCACTATAAGGTTACCCCTCAGCATCCTACACTCCAGGGAAAAAAAGTCCCAGTCTATCCAGCCTCTCCTTGTAACTCAAGCCCTTCATTCTTGGTAACGTCCTCGTGAATCTTTTCTGCATCCATTCCAGCTTAATAGCATCCTTCCTAGAGCTGGGCAACCAGAACTGCACACAAAACTCCACATGTAGTCTCACTATCACCTTGTAAAGCAATAACATGATATCCCAATATTTTCTCCACTCATTCCAACTTCATGACATTTGTCCTATAACCAGGTGACAAGAACTGCACACAGTGTTCTAAGTACGATCTCACCAACATCTGGTACAGCTGTAACATGAGATCATGACTCTTGTACTCAATGCCCTGACCAATAATGCAAGTGTACCAAAGGCCTTCTTCAGCACCCTGTCTACCTGTGTCACCACTTCCAGGAACAATGTACGTAACTCTAGGTCTCTCTGCTCTACAACATTCTGCATGGTCCTGCCATTTGCTGTGTATGTCCTGCCCTGGTATAATTTACCAAAGTGCAACAACTCCAATCTGAACAAACCCTCCACTATGATCCTCTGATCCTTCCACCATGTCAATGTTGTATTTAATTGGCTAGCTCACTCTGGATTCCTGTGATCTAACCTTCTGGACTGGCATGGGTCCTTGTCAAAGGCCTTGCTAAGGTCCGTGTAGACAATATCCACTGCCCTGCCCTTATCAATCTTTTCTGTCACCTCTTCAAAAAAACTCAATCATACTTGCAAGACACAATTTCCCATGCACAAAGCAGTGCTGACTATCCCTAATCAGTCCTTGCTTTTCCAAATGCTGGTAGATCCTGTGCCTCAGAGTCCTTTCCAGTAACTTTCCCACCATTGATGTTGGGCCCACTGGCCTGCAGTTTCCTGGCATGTCTTTGCAACCCTTTTTTTTAAATTTGCCACCTCATCTGTCACCATTTGCCTACATTTGCCACCCTCCAATCTTCTGGTACCTCAACCATAGTTAAAAAATGATGCAAATATCTCTGCCAAGGTCCCTGCAATTTCTTTCCTAGCTTCCCACAATGTCCTAAGAAAAACTCGCTCAGGCCCTGGGGAATTATCCAAAATAATATTTTTTTAAGACTGCCAGCACCTCTTCTTTCATAATGATGATATGTTCCAACAGATCACTATTAATTTCCCTCAATTCCTTGGAGGATGACACATGATATCACGCATGATATCCTGAGGAGGTTGTGGCGGGTCTTCCTCTGGATCTGTTGAAGATGTTCCACAGGCCAGATGAGCAAAAGATTTTGACATGGCACCACTGAATCCACAACAGTCAATGTCCAAACCAGTGTCAAGTCTGATGGAGATTGAGTTGGTGATGATTTTTGGATGAGCTGGTTTTAAGCAAGTGAAATTTTTCCTTTATTCGATCCTTAGACTATGAGTATTTGCAGTGGGATCTGTAGGTATTGCCTTAGCTTCTCCCCACAATGGTGCCACCATCCTGATTCTTACATGCAAATGCTCAAACATAATTTTTTCTTGATTTTTGCAATAATTTCTATGTTTTTAAATTGGTTTTTATTATGTTTTGGATGTCCTCTGGTAGTTATTACCTTCATAGTTTTGACAGTTTGGACAGCTGATTGTGAAGGTGTGAGCAGTGTCAATATTTTTTCAGCAATTTCATGGGCCTGGCGTGTTTTGTCCCCTCCACCCAACCCCCATGATGGGATTTATATTTTAATAGCCCAGCCATGGGGAGCTTCTCCACTCAGGTTGAAGCCAGCTTCTACAGCTATGATGATAAAAGTTGTTTGTTCAAGTCCAGCAATAAATGATTGAGTTGATTCCTCAGCGACCACTCCGCTGTCATACTGAGGAAGATCTGTGTGGTCAACAGTGCTGCTTGTCAAATAGGAACCCTCCAATCAATCCTTTCAGATTGATGTAACAATTCCCATGCAATGTTTGGAAAGGAGCATGTGAGGTTTCCCAAATGGCCTGGACAATACTTACCCTTTAACTAGCATCACCACCATTGGTCAGTATTGGTGCTGTTTGTGGGACCTGGTTGTGAGCAAATCGGCTGCTGTGTTTCCCACTCTGCAACAATGACTACACTTCATTTTCTGAGCTGCACGCAGCCCGAGCTCATGGAAGGTGCCCTGTAAACGCTAGACTTCCATTCTTTGCAAATGACCAAGAATCAATGGTGAACCAAGGCTGACCCTTTCCTGTCCTTTGTACCACAGATCCACTTACATAATTGTACTCAGTGTCCTTGGGATTCTTCTCATCATTCTTGTCATTTGTTTACTTTGCTACCTGAAGTGGAAAAACAGGGGTAAGTCTCCATTTTCCTTTAATCATTTCATGATGTATGTGATAGTTCAGGATGGTCGAGCAATTTTATTTGGTTGCAGTCGTCAAAAAGCTAGGACTAAAGTGCTCATGTCTAGGTATACAAAGCATGAATGAATAATGATACTACCACTGTAACTGAGTGACAGCCATTACTCATTAAACATCAGGGGACATAAACTCAACCTAATGCGGAATTGCAGAACCACATGAGCAGTAAGAGGTTGGGTAGAAGAAGATTTAGATGGTCTCACCCTCTCAGCTGTTGGACTGAGCTTTGGGGAATTAATTGTTGTATTTAAAAGTGTGTTCAATAAGCTGTTCCTTAGTGCAACCTCTTATTAATTGCAAGCATTTACACAACAGATGTGTAAATATCCTATTCTCACTAATTTTCAAATGAAATGATCAGGTGTATCTTTACTATCCTCCACTCACTGCATATCGCTGGAGAAATTTCCCTGCTTCTATTGGGCAAAGTTGCTGTCGATTCAGTCATGAGTCTGCTTTGCTGAGATTATCTTGTGCCTTTTAAATAGACTTTGTAAAATGATGAAGAGAATTGTGGGCACAGTGAACTTCCTTGTTTTATTGTTAGATGGGGAGATGAGGTTGATCGCTGGAAGATAAAATCCCTGCAGCTTCAACTCATTGGCAGAGTGTACCCATTGGCTGACAATGATGTTAATTGACAGTTTGACTTCTCCCTGGATGTATTTCCTGGATTCTCTCTCTCTCTTTCCAGCAGACCAGAAAATTACTTTAAGTGTGGTATTATCACCCGCCCCATGTTTGTTGCAATCATCTAAACAAATGAGTGCAATCTTTTCCAAAGTGAAACTCCCTAAATGCTGAGTATCTGAGATATAAGCAGAAAATTGCTAAGAATGCTCAGCATGTCAGATGGCAACTGTGTAGAGAGAAACAGTTAAAGCTTCAAGACAATGGCCTTGTATTATAATCAGAAAATGTGAGGGATTAACCAGTTCTTGGGGTACTGAGACAGTGAGGAGGGAAGAACAAAAGAGAGGGTTTCTGATAGGATGCAAGACAGAAGAAAATAAGTGTTAGAAAAGGTGATGTGTGACTCTAAAGGTGAGTAGTAATGGGATTATTGAAGAATTAGTGGGTCCAGAATTGGAGAAAGTGGAAACAGCAAGTCATTTTATGAAATTGTTGATCTCAATGTTGAATCCAAAAGGAGGTTTTGTGGTCACTTAGGAAATGATGTGATTTTTTTTGTGCAATTGTTCCTTCTGCCTAAGGGACAGTCTGGCAGAAATCAATGGGATATTCATGGAGCAGTGTGAATATTGTCAGGTGAAGGTGAAGTTTCATCTAAAAACACAGACAATGTAGGAAACAGAATTTGTCAGACAGAATTTGCCGGTCAGACAGAATTTGTAGAAACAAAAAGAAAATTAAAATTTCAGATCCAAAACCCTCATCAGAACTTTGGAGGATAGTTTTTAGTAGCAGAGAAAGTGATGGTAAAATACAGGGAGTATGATCTTTTCTGAACATTATGTGTAGTAACCAGAGCAGAGTTTTGCTCTATGTGAGGAATCGCACTGCAATGCAGCTGAGGTTCTCATGGGTATGAGATGTTTAAACCTGTTTCTGACATGGCTCTTTCAGCAGTAATATTGTATTTTCCAGTATCCAAGTGCAACACATCTCACAGTGGAGGCAACAATGAAACCCAGGTAAGGACATGAAGTATGAATTGTCTGAATGTTTAAGGGTTTATAAAGTTGGATCACATGGGACTACGCAGGCCCCCACTAGTCCAGTCCAGCATTAATATGATACACAAAGCTCTGAACACCCTTTTTCAGGATTTCCTTCTGGTCATTTGTCCCTCTCTCATGTGCTTATCCAGCTTTTCTTTAAATGTATCTATGATATTTTACTTGACTAATCTTTGGAGTGGCTCCAATCTTTAATATTGTTACTGATAGGAAAAAATGTGGGATTGGTCCTCACTCTGTTGTTAGAATTGGAACTTGTCTAATTGTGTAACCCTGTCTTTGAGTTCAATGACTTTTCAGTTGACATTTTGTTTATTCCCACTGAGTCCCGAACACTGATGTGAAATCAGAAAAAAAAAGGGCAGATACATTCAGATGCTCATCTGTTCTGTACTCGTGGGCTGACCTCACTCACCCAGCTTTCTCACTCTATCCCACAATCCTGACATCACTCCAAATCTTTTGTTGTTTCTTAGGTCTATTATTAACAATCTTTGTTTGTGATATTTTCCACAATGTTCAGCATGCTTGCTGTGTATTCTTACCGTATTAATTATCAACTGGATGTCCCGAAAGTTGGAACCCTTTCCCACATTGCATAATTTGGTCAGTTTTGTTAATTAGCTTCAAAATATTCTCAATTTCAGCAGGTGCCTTTCATTTTCCCAAAGGTTACTGAGATTGTTGAAAGATTCTGCTCTATCGTACATTTTCTTTCTTGTTAGCACCAGAGTCTCTCCAAGATCTCTACCCTAGAACATTTGGAGGACTGTATGTTCCTCTTGTGCATCCTCCAGTCTTTGAATCCCGCTACCTGTGACAATAGCTTCAGCTGTCCAAGCCCCATGCACTGGACTTAACTCCTCGAATGCCTGCAATTCTGTCCTCTGTAGTATGTCAAACCATTTTGCTTGTAAATCATAAAAGTTTTGGACCTTACCCTAATAATTCCCAAACTCATTTTAACCTCTTCTCTCATTGTGCTCCTGTTAATCACCGAGGACAATGTTACTGTTTTGAAGGTCTTGTAAAGAACATGCAGTTATTGTATATTTAGATGTAACGGGTGTTGATTTAGGATCACTGCTACTGAATTATAAGCTGTTATCATACATTCTGGAAAATTAAACTGTAAATTGATTGAAAGAGTCATGGTTTATTGAAAATAAGAGAAAACTGGGGGTGATCTGATAGATGTCTGCAAGAATATCAAAGTGTTTCATAGAGTAGTGAATGTGTTTCCACTTACAGGTGAGACTAGAACTAGGGCTATAAATATAAGATAATTAATTTTAAAAATCCAGACAGGAACTGCAGAGGAATTTCTGTTCCCAGTTTTGTAATGAGGTTATGGAGTTACTTACAACAAGGGGTAGTTGAGGTGAACAGTAAAAAGATATTGAAGGGAAAATGGGTAAACATATGGGGAAGGGATGAGTACAAGTTAATGCAGATGAATAACTTGAATAATAAAAGTAAACACCAGTCATGACTTGTTGAGTCTAGTGAACAGGTTTAATACTTCTTTTGCGTAGAGTGTTCTGGGGGCAGCCCGCAAGTGTTGCCACGCTTCCAGTGCCGACATAGCATGCCCACAACTTCCTAACCTGTACATCTTTAGAATGTGGGAGAAAACCAGGGAACCCGGAGGAAACCCACGCAGACACGGGGAGAACATACAAACTCCTTACAGACAGCGGCAGGAATAGACTTCTGCTCAGTGCAGTGTATTTCATATTTCCCATTCATCAGACATAAAATAGATTGTGGATTTTTTTTATATTTCAGGAAATGGCCACGTTGGAAGGGAGCATTGTTTATGCAGATCTGCACCAACATCGAATCAATGAGGCAGCTGCCCAGTTGGCGAACAATGAAAATGGAATCGTATATGCAGAAGTGCAATTTCAAAGGAAATCAAGAGCTGGGCACTCCATTACTGATGAGGACAATGTCACCTATGCAGATATCAAACTGCAAAGCCATCCTCGAAAGCCCAAATGGAAAGGTCCCCCTCCTGACACTCTGCAGGACTCTGCACAGGCAATTTATGCCAATGTTGGTTCTTAGGAAAATTACTTACTTCAGCCTGTGTTGTATATTTCTCCTTCCTTGCTTTACTGTTGTGTTATGATTCTACTTCCTTAATCTATGCACCTAATTATTTTGTCAAGCTTTTTCTGAGTTGCTTCTTCCACTCCCTTTCTAGCTCCTCTTCATTAGCAAGTGTAATCAACTGGCATTGAGTTTCTGAGTCTGGATCATCTATGCAAATGTCAAAATGTTCTTGACTCTCCTTCTGAGTTCTGCAATATCCACCCTGACACCCCACCCCCACTACCCCCTCATCAATCATAATTTCTTTCAGGGGGTTATATCTTGTTCCAATTATATAGAGCTCTGGTGAGACTGCATCTGGACTATTTTGTAAGGTATGGTTCTTCCCACCTAAGGAAAGATGGACTTGTAATGGATGGAGTGTAGCAAAGCTTCTCTGGAAAGATTCTTGGGATTGTGAGTTTGTTATATAAAGAGAGATTGCCATACGAGGCTGACTGGAAATCACCTCTCTCTACTTTAGAGGTGATCTCAATGAAACACAGAATACAGGACATAGAATATAGATCATAGAATGGTATAACACAGGAACAGGCTTTTCAGCTCACCATGTCTGCACCGACCATTGTTCCAGTCTAACTAATCCCATCTCCCTGTACATGTTCCACATCTAGTCCTGTTCATGTGTCTGTCTGAATGCCTCTTAAATGTTGCTGTTGTGTCTCCCTCCACCATCTCCTTTGGCAGCACATTCTAGGCACCAACTACTCTTTGTGTAAAATAAAAAACTTGCCTCGCACATCTCCTTCAAACTTTTTCCTGCTCACCTTAAACCTATGTCCACTGATATTTGACATTTCATCTTGGGAAAAGGACTCTGACTATCTACCTTGTCTATGCCTCTCATAATTTTATATACTTCCATTAGGTCGCCCATCAGCCTCTGACACACCAGAGAAAATAATCCAACTTTGTCCAAACTCTCCATGTAGCTATAACACTCTAATCGAGGCAACATCACAGTTAACCACTGCTGCACCCTCTCCAAAGCCTCTGCATCCTTTCTATAGTGTGGCAACTAGAACTGCACACAGTACTCCAAATGTGGCCTTACCAAAGTTTTCTACATCTGCAACATGACTTGCCAATTTATATACTCAATGCCCTGACCAATGAGAGCGAGAATGCCATACGCCTTCTTTACCACTCTATTCACTTACATTGCCTCTTTCAGGGAGCTACGGACTTGCACCCCAAGATCCCACTTTACATCAACTCTGCAAAGGGTCCTGCCATTTAGGGTAGGGACATGTTCGGCACAGCTTTGTGGGCCGAAGAGCCTGAACTGTGCTGTAGTTTTTCTACGTTTCTATGTATACCTGTTAGTGAGGGGAACGGTCACAGGGGAACCCTGCCTGTCTGCCTACTCGCCATGCCTTTCCTGGTGGTCGCATCCTGGATGATCCTGAGTGCATCCAACACTAGTTCCAGTTCCTTAGTCAGTCAGGATCAGTAGCTGGGTTCACTTCCTACAGGTATAATCCTCAGGGACACTAAAAGTCCCCCTGATCTCCCACCTCCTGCAAGAGGAGCATGCCACTGCCCTAACTGCCATCTCAATTGTGTTAAGTGTGAAAAATAAAGTTAAAGAGACTTTACTGGCCTTATCTGTATCTCTGCTCAGCCTTCTCTCACTGAAGCGTTATGAGCCAAAGCCTCAGTACTTCCACTCAACCTTCTTCACTGGCCACTACATCACCAATTTTGGTGCCATCTGCAGATTTAGTAACCGTGTCACCTACTTTCTCATCCAAATCAATAATATAAATGTCATAAACAGGGGACCGAGCACTGATCCCTGTGGCACACCACTGGTCACAGGCCTCCGATCCACTAAGTCAATTTTGTATCCAATTGGCTAACTCACCCTGGATCCCATGTCATCTAACCTTCCAGACCAGTCTACCATACAGGACCTTGTCAAAGGCTTTGCTAAAGTCAATCCAGGTAACGTTTAGTACCCTGCCTTTGTCAATACTCTTGGTTGCCTCTTCTCGAAACTTAACCAAATTCATGAGACGTGATTTCCCACGCACAAAGACATGCTGACTATCCCTAATTGCCTTTCTAATCCTGTCTAATTGCCTTTCCAAATGCAATTAAATCCCATCTCTCAGAATCCCTTCCAATAACTTCCCCACCTCTGATGTAAGGCTCTCTGGCTTACAGTTTCCTGGCTTATCTCTGCTGCATTTCTTAAATTTCTTACAGGCAATACATTGTCTTTCATCCAGTTGTCCAGTACCTCAACCGTGGCTAACAATGTTACAAAAGTCTCGACCAGGGCCCCAGCAATCTCTTCCCTTCCTTCCTATGACATCTTAGAGTACACCTGGTCAGGCCCTGGGGATTTATCCATTTTTATGCATTTCAGGACCTCCACACATCCTCCTTTGTAATGTTGATATGCTCCAGGGCATCACTGTTCCCTTCCCT
>JARFYF010000053.1:7180768-7193685 GCA_030265395.1 Rhina ancylostomus | reverse complement strand
TCTTTGATTATGCTGGCTGCTTTACTGAAGCAGAGAGGTGTAGACAGAGTCCATGGAGGGGAGGCTGGTTTCCGTGATGCGCTGAGCTGTGTCCACAAGTCTCTGCAGTTTCTTGCGATCACACAGATCAGTTGCTGTACCAAGCAGTGATGCACCTGGATAGGATGCTTTCTGTGGTACATCAATAAAAATTGGTGAGGGTCAAAGGGGACATGCCAAATTTCTTTAACCTCCTGAGGAAGTAGGGGCGCTAGTGAGCTTTCTTTGCCGTGGCATCAATGTGGTTGGACTAGGATAGGCTATTGGTGATGTTCACTCCTAGGAACGTGAAGCTCTTAACCCTGTCGATATCAGCACCGTTGACATGAACAGGAGTGTGTGCATTGCCCACCTTCCTGTAATCAATGACTAGGTCTTCAGTTTTGCTAACATTGAGGGAAAGGTTGTTGTCATGACACCATGTCACTAGGCTCTCCATCTCCTTCCTATGCTCCAACTCAATATTTGAGATATGGCCTATTCCAGCACCAGTTCTAACCTGGTGCAAGTTCTTCAGGTAGATGACTCCAGTATAAAGGTTGCAGCTGAACTCCATAAGTATCATCTGCAAAATTGTAGATGGATTTAGAGCAGAATCTGGCCACACTATCATGAGTGTACAGGGAGAAGAGTCGGGGGCTGGGGATGCAGCTTCATGGGGCACCAGTGTTGCAAATAATCATGGCAGAGGTGTTGCTGCCTATCCTTACTGATTGTGGCCTGTTGGTCAGGAAGTCAAGGATCCAATTACAAAGGGAGGAGTCGAGTCCCAGGTTTAGGAGTTTGAAGATGAGTTTGCTTGGAATTATAGTATTGAAGGTGGAGCTGTAGTCAATAAACAATAGTCTAACATAGGCATCTATGAGGGGGTATGGTGGGAGTGCAGGAATTAGGTAAGATATTATTGAACTACGGAGCCAGCTGGAATGGTCTGCTCCTGCTCCTATGTTTTATGTTTTGATGTTGGACTCCTTACGGAGTTCAGCTGCAACACTTACACTGGGGTCAGCTACCTGAAGAACTTGTGCTGGGGTAGCCTTTGATTCATGTCAACAGAGAGAAGCGACCACAGGATCCAACTGTGTGCTTGGTCATTTGTTTTGCTTTACTGAATTGAGTCTAGTAAATGTGCTTAAAGGGATTAAGCATTTAAGACTTTGTTCATTATTTTAGAAAATAATAATTATGCTTCTTATAAATTGTTTGATTTTTTTATATAGCTTTCAATGTTCTTTGACAACCATAAATACTCTTTGTTTTGACAGGTTTGACAGCCAGCTAAGCTGGGAGTTTGGCTGAGGCAAAATTCTGTGGTTTTTAAACAATTTAATGTGCAGGGCTTGCTCTGGTACTGTTATCACCATCGCCAGTCCTCCCCCCACACATTCCACCAACATTCACCTCCACCCATGAGATAGGATTTATAAGCATATTGCACTGCCAAACTACAGGGCCTCACTACTAAGACTGCAGGCAACTTCTGAAGCCAAATTCATAATGGGAAATACAGGAAAATTAAATGGAAACATAGTCTCGATATATGAGACGAACATGGACTTTTCATCACTGATCATGCAAATTAAATTGGTAAATTGGTAAATAGGTTTATCATTGTCACATGCTCCGAGTTACAGTAAAAAAAACTTGTCTTGCATGATATCCATACAGATCATTTCATTACAACAGTGCATTGAGGTAGTTCAAAGTAAAAACAAAAACAGAATGCACAATAAAGTGTTACCATTACAGAGAAAGTGCGGTGCAGGTAGACACTAAGGTCCAAGGCCATAACGAGGTAGATTGTGAGGTTGAGAGTCCATCTTATTGTACTAGGGAACTGATCAATAGTCTTATAACAGTGGGATAGAAACTGTCCTTGAGCCTGGTGGTACGTGCTTTCTTCTGCCCAATGGGAGGTGGGGGAAAAAGAATGTCCAGCTCGGGTGGGGTCTTTGATTGTGTTAGCTGTTTGACCTAAAATTGACCTAAGTAATATCATTTAAGATCAGGACTTGCTGGAGGTTTTCTTTAATTTGCATTCCATGATATTTCATCCAATGGGTTTAGGAAGTAAATGCCCAATTATCATAATTTGCTCATGTCCATATTATTAGCTGCAGACAATAAGCCAAAGAAATTTGTGATCCATTGCATACTCTGAGGAATGTGGCCTTTCAAAGGGGAAGGCTTTTATTTTCTCTTTCTCAGACAATCCCTTGGGTCTTGCTTCTATTTCAGTTCTGACTGGGTTCTGATGTAGGAAGTGTGGGACCCACAGATTTTGCTGCAGGTGGGGACATATCAAACAAAAGCAGTGTTTGCTGCAAACACAGAGCCAAAAAGTGCAGCGTTTGAGGAGAGTGCAGGCAAATTTATTGTCTGGGTGCAGAACCTTTTTACAGTGTGGGTTCACACTTAACATCTCCAACCTGATTAATGTCCTTGGATGTCAAGCACATGAGCATATTTACTTTACCAGGGTAACTGTGCACAGCAAGATCCCACAGACAGCAATGTGTTAATGACCAGATGACAAACACTTGTGCATTCTAACTCCTACACAGATGCCCCTTTATATAAATTTGACCAAGAGGAGCTGCCGAAGTTATGATTAATATCATGCACAAAACTCTTGTTGACACAGATGCTATCAGGTATCATGGTCAGATATTTTTAATAGGGGCCCCAAGGATAGCAGTCTCATCTCTCAGCCCAAAGGTGGGTTCCAGTCTTGTTCCAAGGGTTTGAACAATTACCTAGGTTGCCACCCCATTGCAGTACTGAGGGAGTGCTACCTTGTCAGATGGGCTGCTGTTCAGATGGAAGTGCAAGATACAATCAATATTCCCAAAAGAGTAGGGAAGCTCTCCCTGATGACCTAGCCAAATTTATCCTGTAATTAGCATCACTATCATTGGTCATTATCACATCTGTGGGATCTTAGAACATAAAACATAGAACAGTACAACACAGCATCAGGCCTTTCAGCCCATGATGTTATACTAAAACTAATTAAACAAGTAATTATATGACTAACTAAACTAATCCCTTCTGCCTACAGTGTCCATATCCCTCCATTCTCTGCACATTCATATACCTATCTAAGAGTCTCTCACTGTGCATATATACTGGCTGCTGAATTTCCCAAACTACAACAATGCCTACACTTCACTTATGGGCTGCAAACATTATGAAGTCACAGAAGGAGCCGCGTAAATGCCAGACTTACACGGATCCTTCTTGCAGACTTACTTGACTTCTTGGCCAATGGTTAACCAGGACTGACTCTTTCCTATTCGCTGTATCCTAGACACGTTTTCAAAACTGTGCTCAGTGTTGCTGTGGTCCTTCTCATCGTGTTTGTCATTTGCCTAATTTGCTATCTAAAGAATAAGAACAGACGTGAGTATCTATATTTTTTCTGAGATAATGTCATAATACATGTAATAGATGGCTAGGGAATATTAAGATGCAACACGCAAGATGATGGAGGAACTCAGTGGGTCAGGCAGCATCTGTGGAGGGAAATGGACAGTTGATGTTTCAGTTCGAGACCCTTCTTCTAGTCTGAAAGATAGAGTGTGATAGCCAGTATGAAAAGGTGGAGGAAAGGGGTGGAGCAAGAGCAAGTAAATGATAGATGGATCTAGGTGAGGAGGGGTGATAGACAGGTGGGGGAGAAGTGAGTTGAAATAGCACCAAATTGCAATTGGTTCTTATTAACAAAGATCCAGGGTTGAAATGCTCTTCTCTAAATAAACAAAGTGGGAAGGAATAAGTTAGTTATCACTACCACAAGGTGACAGCAATTATTCCCCTGAATATTACAGATAGCAAACTTAAACTTGGGTTTGGCAAAACTGTATGACACCCAAGTGATTGGGTAGAAATGAGAATGAGATCAGCTTCACCTGCTCACCTGTTGGATTGAGTTTTGGGGAATTAGCTGTTGTATTTGAAACTGTTGAGGGTTCAACAAGCTGAATTTCTCATTAATTCTCCATTCAATTGTGTTAATGGTAAATGTGAAATAATATCCTCTTTAAGAGAATTGCTTAGGAAGTCAGATGATAACAAGGAATCCTGACTAGGGTCTCGACCTGAAACATCGACAATTCCTTTCCCACCACAGTTGCTGCTCAACCCACAGAGTTCCTCCAGCAGATTGTTTGGTGTTCCAGATAATAATAAATATTGGAATAGTTAATCTTCACTCAAACAGTGCTGGGTTCTTTGTTAAGCTATTTTTTTGTTAAACAATAACATCTAATTCTGTTCAGCTTTTCTGTAATGGATCTGTTTAACACCAAGACAATTCTCTCCCAAGTCACATGAGAAGAAATGCTTTATTGGGTGGCCTTTGAAAATGAATGCATATACATCCAATTCTTGACCAGAGTTACTAAAGGCAGTCATAAAATGGGATTGTAATTAGTTTAGAGTCATTCAGTCAGGAATTTGCTGGGAACACTTGAATTTTCATACAAAAAATTTTGTTCAAAAGATGTTCCTTGTGTTACAACTCTCAGAAAGTTAGGTTCTGATTAGAAGATCAGCTTTGTTCGATTGGTGGTGTGAATACAAAGTTCTATACCACAGGAATCCAGAAATAAGTTCCAAAGCCTGACTCCTAGAGCTGAGACAAGTAGCATGTTATAAAACCCACAAACTACTCACTCTTTATCCAATTCTACACATTTTAAAACTAAATTATTCCCAACAGAGTTTGTAGAGAAAGAGGTTGTGTGTTACCTTACCACAGATGGAGCAATTATCAACTTGACAAATTGCTCAGCAATGACTTCCAAGAAGAACACAGCTTCAAACAGAAACCACTTCTGAACTGTATGAAGTGGCATGTTTAAAAACATTGACATACTAAATTTGATCCTAATCTTGTCAAGATCACCAAAAACTTTGCAGTTATCTCTGCATGTCCACACTGTAGGTTAACAAAACAAATATTTCTTCTTCCTTCTTTTTCTAAGTTACTTCATATTTTTTGCTGTTTGGCAAATTTAATGATGAAAAATGTAAAGTGTTATGGTTGAAGAATAAGAAGAGGCAATACAAAGACAAAACATCTGGATGTAAAAGCAAAGTTCATTGAAAGCTCCACGCTAGATTGGGAAATTGAGGCAATCACCTACCTTTTGATGCACAGAGTACAAGATCGAGGAAGTTATAATGAAGCTTTATAAGATACAGAGCAAAAAACAAACTGCTAGAGAAACTCGGTGAGTCAAACAGAATCTGTGGGAGGAAAGGTGTTTTTGTTGTTTTGGGTCAGGATTGTTTTTTTACTCCAGATTCCAACATCTGCAGTCTTATGTGTCTGCATTTATAAAAAATAGGTTTGGAGTAACATAAGCATCATACTTTAGGAAAGTTGTGAGAGCTTTAGACAGGTACAGTAGGGATTTACAAAAAAAATTGAGGGATGAAGGGCTTCAGTCCAGTGGTTAAATTGCAAGGAATTGGAATAGAAAATATTGCAAAGAGACTGATAGAGGTGTTTAAAATCAGAATGTGAATACACAGAGAACAAAGAGAGAGACCGGCAGAGGGTCCAAGAACTGGGGGATATAGAATGAAGGCAATTGACAGAAAAACATCGAGTGGCAGGTGGATGTGTCCCTCCTAAGTTGTTGAAATTGCTGAGAGCTTGGACAAAGTCCTCCAAGCACCTGTAGATTCAAGGGCAGTGAAGCTTTAACAGAGTTGGTATGAGCAGGCTAAATCCTTCCTTCCATAATTCTGTGATACTGTGAATTTGTACAGTGACATCCTCTTTTTACTCCCAGCTGCTAATAGAGATAGCACCATTCCTCCACAGACAAAAATTGATTAGTTTCCCTGGCAATCACACGTTGAGTCTTCACAGGTTACACACACAACTTCTATGCACCCATCCTCTACTCACAGCAAGACATTGGAGAAATCTCTCTGCTGTACCAGGAGAATTTGAAGCCATATCAGACAAGAGTTCTGTTTCCTCAGGTTTATAGTGGTTCTTTTAAATGTATTCCATAGATTGATACAGTGTGTTGTTTAAACAGTGTCCATTGTGTATGTAGTTCTGATCTTATTGAATTGCAGAGTGGGCTCGATAGGTTGAGTGGGTTACTTCTGCTCTTAATTTGTATGTTTGCATGTTCACTTTTGTTTTCTTCTCATTTCCTCTAAACTTGTTTCAGTGTCACTGTTTGATGAGGCAATACATTTTGATTGTTGTCAAATAAATGTCCCTGTTGTCTCCTCTTATTGGCCGACACATTGATATCAACTGATACTTGGGTCTCTCTGTGGGACACATTTCCTGGCCTCTCTACTGTTGTCCAAACAGATCAGGAATTCAATTTCAGAGCAGAATTGTTCCCCATTTGTGTCACAAAGATCTGAACAAAGATGAATCAATCTTTTCAAATGCAAAATACTATAAAAGCTTGTATCTGAAACATAAACAGACTTTGCTAGGACTAATTAGCATATCAGCAAGAACTGGGACAGAGAAGCGGTAATGGCCAAAGTCAATTAACTTTTGTCATAATCTGTAACTTGAGGGGTGATTTTTTTCTCCCTTTTCCAAAGGTAGTTTATTCAGTGATTACAGAATCACATTAATACAATATCACAATACATACTATTTATAGTTTCAAATTATAACACAGTCATCACTATCCAGAATGCACTTGAGACCCTGTGGCACCAGATGGTCCCAGAAATCCCCCACTGTACCCATGGTTACTGCATGCTCCTTCCCTAGGGACACGGGGGCACAGACATAAGCCCGGAAGAGGGGCAGGCAATCGGCTCGGGCAGAACCCTCGACTGTCTGCCACCTAGACTCCTGTATGGCCACCTTGGGCAGGCCCAGGAGCAAACCAACCAGGAGATCCCTCAACCAACCCACCTCCCCCTCTGTACTGGGTGACCGAAGAACAGGACTGTGGAGCTGAAGTGCAGCCAGAACTTGAGGAACAGCCCCTTTAGATACTCAGATAGAGGCTGCAACCTCTCACACTTCATTTATACATGATACACCGTCTCCTCTCGGCTGCAGAATGACAGGCGGCTTGGGGAGTCCATAAACCGACTTAAGATTTTTTACATGGTACTGTTCTGTGCAATACTTTCCACCCCAGGTCCTCATTGTAAAGGGGGACAGGAAAGGTCGTAGTATCACTTGATATCACTGTGTCAGCCAATGTTGGAGACAATGAGGAAATTTATAGCAATCAAAATTTTTTCTTGTCAAACAGTGGTACTAAAACTAGTTAAGATTAGATGAGATGAGAAAAGGTAGAGGGGAGAAAAGAACAAAAGGGAACATACAAATTCAGAGAAGGAATTCAACCCTTGAGTCTGTCAAATTTATTAATCACAACTGATCAGATTATAACCTGGACACCACATTCCCATCTACCCACAGTACCCTTTCAAGCTCTTGCTTATCGAGAATCTATCTGCTTCACCTTAAAATATTCAAAGACTCTTCTTCTACAGCTCTTTGAGGAAAAGATTTCCGGGGACACACAACCTTCCAAGAGAAAAGAAAATCACTCATCTCAGTCTTAAATGGGTGTTGCCTTATTTCTAAACAATGTCCTCTGGTTCTAGGTTCTCCCACCGGAGGAAACCTCCTTTACAAATCTACAAATCGACATTCTGAGGATATTATTTGCTTCCATCCAGGTCCCTTGTTACCTTCTAAAATCCAGCAGATAAAAGCCTAGTCTGTCCAACATTTCCTCATAAGATCACTCAGCCATTCCAGGTATTAGTCCAGTAAACCTTCTCTGAATGGCTTCCAACGCATTAATATCCTTCCTTAAATAAAGAGAGCAATACTGTACACAGTATTCCAGATGTGGTGTCACCAGTGCCCAACAGAACTGAAGCATAACTCCCTACTTCTGCATTCAATTCCCCTGGCAATAAATGATGACAATTTTTAGGTCTCTGATAGCGTGCAAGAAAGATTAATTTTGCCAAAAAGGGATGATGTCCGAGGCGAAGATTGAGTAGTAAGTGGGATAAACAAAAAATAAAGATGGGTCCAGAAGTAGTTTGAATGGGAATAACAAAATCATAACATGAAATTATTGAATTTCAAGTTGAGTACAGAGGGTCAAATGATGTAGATGAAAGCTGAGGTACTGTCAAGTAATTTGTACCTTTTCCTTGAGGACGATGTGGCACAAAGTTAATGGGATGAAAACAGGGCAGCTCTTCTCAAGTGATCTGCTCCATCACCCAGTGAAGGTGAAGGTTACTGAATCTTTCTGAATGCTCTGTACAGTAACCAGAGCAGGTTTTTGCTCTGTGGAGAATTGTGCTGTGATGCAGCTGTGATTCTCATGAATATGAGGTTCTGCATGTGACACCTGGACTGTCAAACATATACTTAACCCTTTCAACAGTAACATTGTATTTTCTAGAATGCAAGTGGAACATACCTCACAGAGAAGCTAACAATGAAACCCAGGTAAGGATGTGAAATGTGAATTGTATGAATGTTTGAGAATTTACAAAATTGCATTACATGTGATTACACAGGCCATTCAGCCACACTAGTCTACTCCAGCATTAATACTACCCACAAATCTCCTTCCACCCCTCCATCAAACCCCATCAACATATCCTTCTGGTCCTTTCTCCCTCTTGTGCTTGTCCATCTTTTCCTTAAATGCATCCATGATATTTTACTCAACTTGTGTGGATCCAATCTTTGATATGCTCACTGACAAGCACAAAGTGAGGTTAGTCCTGGCCCTACTGTTAGAGATGAGACTTTGCTAATTGTGTAACCCCTTGGATCTATTTAGCCTTTGTTCATGATAATTTTCCACAATGTGCAGCAGGTTTGTTCTGTCTTACTTCCTTACTAATTTTCAGCTGGAGTCCTAATCGATTGAATCTTTTGCCACATTGAATAATTTGGGTCAATCTTGTAAATTAATTTCTAAAACTTCCCAGTTTTGTCTGTTGCCTCTCCACTTTTCCAAAGGTTACTGCACCAGTCAGAATGTTGAAATTTTCTGGTCTGCCATAGGTTTTCTATCTTGTTAGGATCAGCAGTCTCTCTTTTAAGTGCAATTATTTACTTTAGAAACTAGAGTTTCCTTTGGATCTAGAACATCCAGATGTTTGACTGTAGCAATGACACCTTCCACAATCCCATGGTGTGTGAACTGGATTTCATCATCAATCATTCTGACCTCTGTGCTTCCCTGCCAGATACACTGAATAATTTCATCTCCCAAAGCTCAATAGGGTGTTTATTTAGGATAACAGACTTGGCTAAGTAAAGTAGCATTGCCAGGCTTGAATTTTGTTTGCAGACTTCTCAACCTACAGGCAAAGGCCACAAGCATACATGTGTTCAGACTGGTAATTCACTGTGGGACACACAATAGAGTGTGAAACTGTGTAAATTAGATTCTTTCAAAGAGTTGCTAACTCTCTATCAACATTGTGAAAACTGCCTCTGGAGTAAGGCTCAGGAATAAAATAAAGTCTGAAAGATGACATGCCAGAGTTGACAGTGGTAAGTAGGGAGTTCTCAAATTTTGGAATCATAGAGCCATACAGCATGGAAATTGGCCCTTCAATCCATCTTGACCACACTGATTTTCAAGCACCCAGTTAAACTAATCCTATAGTAATCCCATTTTATTCTCCCCACATTCTCATCAGCTCCTTCCAGATTCTACCAATCACCCAAAGGGCAATTTACAGTGACCAATTAATCTATCAATTCACGTGTATTTGGGATGTGCGAGGAAACCCGAGCACCCGGAGGAAATGCACACAGTCACGGGGAGAACATACAAGCTCCTTACAGACAGTGGTCGGAATTGAACCTGGGTGGCTGGCACTGTAATAGCGTTACACTAGCCATTACTTTACCGTGCCTGCCTAAAATGTTACAATTACAGTGCAGGCTGACGGTAAGGTGCAAGGTTATAACGAGGAAGACTGTCAGGTCAAGAGTCCATCTTATTGTACTGGGGGACCATTCAATAGCCTTACAACAGTGGGGTAGAAGCTGTCCTTGCGCCTGGTCCCATCAAGGCTAGTTGAGTCCAATGATCTGTTTCTGAGCTTTGAACACATTGTAAGGTGGTTTGTGAGGCTGAAGACCCACACTCAATGATTCAGGAAGAGCTTCTTCCCCTCTGCCATCGGATCTCTGAATGGTCCACGAACCCAAAACCACTCCCTTGTTGTCACTGCTTCTTGCACTATTTATTTATTTTTGTAATTTATAATAATTTTATGCCTTTGCACTATACTGCTGCTGCAGAACAACACATTTCACATCACTTAAGTCAGTGATAATAAATCCGATTCTGATTCTAATAGATTTTTGCTTGTAACAGTGGAATTCACCATTTGCATTAATCAAAAGTGAATGCTCTCTTTTGTTTATACATTAGGAAGTAGCAGCACTGGAAAGGAGCACTATTTATGCAAATGTGATGCAAGTTCAAGAGAGAGGGTTGGATGACCAAAAGAGAAACAATGAAAATGAAATCATGTATGCAACAGTGCAACTTCAAAGAAACTCAACGGCAGGGCACTTCGTTAACAATAAGGACGATGTCACCTACGCAGATACCAAATTTCAAAACCATCCCCCAAGATATAATCATAATGATCCCTCTCTCAGCACTCCACAGAACTCAGAACAGACATTTTATGCTACCATTGCTTCTTAGGATAATCATTCACATGATGCCAGGATAATCAATACTGTGCTTTACTGTTGTATTGAGATCCTTCTGCCATAATCTATCCATGTATTTACTTCATCCTTCATTTATCATTTCTAACTTGCTCTTTTCAATTCCACCACCCTTCCCTACAACAGCAGGTGAAATCATTTGGCAATATTCATATTTACGTTAAAGACTCCAAAATTCGCAGGCACAAAATTTAAGAGGGAAAGGAGAGGGAATGTGGAGAGGAACATGTTGGAAGCTCAGCCATTATGTGAGTAACAAATGGTTCAGCTTCCAATACTCACAGTACGACACCTCTACCTCATCTTAGCTCCTCACAGGAGCACCCTGAGCTCACCACCAACCCCTTGTTGGTCAATATGCAATGGGTTCAAGTCCCAACCAGCACTTCAGCAAGTAATCCAGCAGATAATTCAATGCCAACTGAGAGAGAGCATCCCTCTCAGAACTGCCAACTTCTGAGTGAGATTTTCAACAAAGGCTCCTCCTGCATCTCTGGTAGAGGTAAAGAAGATTGAAATGGAAAGCACAGAGAAGGAAGGAAATCATTGAGAAATCACCAAGACTGAAAAAGGGTGAGAGGCCAATAAATGCTGTTCCTGCCAGTTATCACATGACTCCTAAATTAATTAAAATAGAACAAGGTCCGCGTGTTAAGCACCCATGACTCCCAAGGAAACGAAGGAGCAGACTGCCAATATTATATAGATGTAAGATGTGGTGGTCCCACAGAGTTCAGACTTCTGTTTAATGTTGTCCCTACTAACAAAACAGGAGATAATAACAGAACCTGAGAGCAATAAAGTAATTTGCATACTAGAATTATAGGAAATTTGCAGGAATTGTTAAGAAAATGAAAGCAGAAAATAAAATGAAAATACAATGGAAATACAAATCAACTAAAATTCTTTGCAGTGGTAGTAGAAAGTAAAATGAGAAGATAACGGCAATATAGTAGATGCCATCTATTTCTTTTTTAAGTAGCAATTTGTTATGGTTGACTTATTGCAAATATTTGAATATGTGGAAATATAGCTGATGGATAATAAATTGCTTAATGGTATTGACCAGAACTAATGAACAGTTATTTAGACTGGAGACTCACTTTTCACCAAGACTGAGATCCTGATTATTCGTTCTTACATAGACTCCAAAATTTGCAGGTACAAAATTTAAGAGGGAAAGGAGAGGGAATGTGGAGAGGAACATGTGGATAACACGGAGGAAGAAAAACAATAGAACATTTTCAAAATTGGCAGTTAGTGGCAAATTAACTTACACATTAAGTAAATGTGAAATGATGTCCTTTGGAACAAAAGTTCTCTCACAATGCATCAACACCACTCCTGTTTCCTTTTAAAATAATGCACCTGTGAAACATTTGAAAGATAATCGAAGAGGGCCCAGTCTCTCATTGTCCAGTGGCAACAGGATGCTAAACTGTCAAGAGTCTTTTTGTTTCAAAATTATGATAAATAATGTCCACATGAGATAATAGGAGATAGAAAGATATAACACAATGCTCAGAAGAAACAGGTGGAATGGAAATTTGCCCATGTGGAGCATAAATACTGTCACAATCCAGATGGTCAGAATTGCTTTTTTCTTTACTGTAGGTTTATCTAACTTTAGTCTTATTGTTTTTAAACGTGCCACCTTTTTAAATTGCCATTAGAGCAACTTTCTCTTCAAATAAATGCAACTTTCTCAAAAATTTCCAAAGTGCAAATTTTAAATGTACGTATACTTTGAATATTTGTGTATTAAAAAAATAAAACTGATGTTTTTGTTACTAAAACTATTTATTTCCTGGTGTTGATGCAAACATTACAAATATAAATCAAATGTGTCTGAAGTATGGACCACCATGATTTGTCATGGTTGTGAGTACTGGCCCTTGATTTGGCCCCTTTGATGCCTTGTTGTACAGCACATGGACTCCATGCTGGGCTGATTGTATAATGACACACACCTGAGCCCCATCAGGGGGCCGAGCATAAGTACCTGGGTTTCTCTAGCACTAATTGCTAGAGTATTGGTCAACCTTTGGTCTCTGAGAGTGGTCTACTCTAGAGCAGTCCTGTGTTCTCTATTCCTGTTTGAAGATTCAGTTTGTGTTGGGATTCCTAC
>JARFYF010000053.1:7130696-7142257 GCA_030265395.1 Rhina ancylostomus | reverse complement strand
TGCACTGATTCCCCGTCACTCTGAAAATTGGTTGAAAATCTTGAAAAGTAATTAAAAGTATTTAAAGTTGATAACATAGATAAAATAAAAAGAATAAATTAATTTAAACATGCAAATGAATTAAAAAGGAAAGTGGGAAACACGGGTACTTTCAGGTACCTTTTTAGTGAAGTTCAGTGACACCCACTGAACTGAATGGAGCCAGGCCAGATGCACTAGCTTTGAGAGGTGTAAAGCTGAGGGAAAGGGTATGGAATATATCTTGCATCTTGGCTCAGTATGTTATGGAACCACCATTAGACTCATTGCTGTGCTCAGCAGTGGTCAAGAAGGTTAGATGTCTCACCATCCACCCTCCAATGCATGCCATTGTACAGACAGTTCCATAGTGAACAATGCAGCACAATATTGCACTTTGAGGGGATCTCCTGTCCCGCCAGTGTAACTATGACATTCACAGAATGCCCTCACTTTCCATTAAGGTTTCTGATGAATCAGTGGCTGAGGAGAGGAAATTTACATCCCATGCTCTGATGACAATCTCCAACTGTGTCAATTCCATTTACTACCAGCAAACATGGAAATCAACCTGTCAATAAATTGTCAACGTGCCCTATTTTAGGTGGTTCTCTGCCTTTGACCTGCATACAGATGGGTTAGCCTGAAACTTTAGCATGGCGTGTGAGGAATCTTCAGCATGTCATTTGGCATTGGCTTCAAAACAGTTTCCAGAATTCAAAGAACATTTTTCTACAACATAGCATCATTCAGGCTTCTATTATTACTTTAGTTTGCATCCAAATATAATAATATCATAAACCTGCAAAGGGAAATTCATAAACTGGTAAATTGGTTTATTATTATCACTTGTTTTTCATGTCATCCATACAGATCATTTCATCACATCAGTGCATTGAGGTAGTACAAGGGAAAACAATAACAGAACACAGGATAAAGTGTTACAGAGAAAGTGCAGTGCAGGCAGACAATAAGGTGCAAGGCCATAACAGGATAGATTATGAGGTCAAGAGACCATCTTATCATTGCTGGGGAACAGTTCAATAGACTTATAACAGTGGGATAGAAGCTGTCCTTGAGCCTGGTGGTATGTGTTTTTGGGGTTTTGTATCTTCTGTCTGATGGGAGGGTGAGAGTGTCTGGGGTAGGCTTTATGTCTCCGTTAGATTTAATAACAATATTATCACCACAAAGGTCCATCTGTCATTATAAAGCAAATTTTCATGGCATTTATACCCTGTTTATGTATGCCTATGATAACAATAAACTTGAATTTGAACTTATTTCAACATCAGAGTATACCAGCTGAAAATAGGTATACCAATTGAGTATACCAACTGAGTATACCAACTGAGTATACCAACTGAGCTGTAATCTACTGTGATATAAAAAAAACGTAATAGAGTGATTTGTGAGGTTGTGGAAGAAGAAAGAGAGTTCCTTTTATTCTTCTTGTGTTCAATCACTGAAGTCATAGGTCTTTCTGTGGACAGGCATAATGGCTTTGGTGACTGGTAGGAGCACAACTTGGTGTCAAAAGGATTCCTGGGAATGTGGTGCATGTCCCTGTGGGGGTCCCAGAAACACAATCAATGACCTTTAATCAGAACTCCATCTGTCATTAAACTATTGCAACTAGATCATTGATTCAATGTCACATTAGCTTTTGACAGGATATAATCGCGGAGAAAGTCAACATTGCTAGGTTAAATTCAGCCAAAATTATTGGCTGCCAATTGAGCACAGTTCCAAGATTCAGCTGTTACTGAAGACAACTTCAGTAACTCAGACTGTAATGTGATGTCAGAAAATGATAACCCTTCTATCAGATATAACTAGATACTGTATAATTGGTCATCATTATTTTTCGCGGTGTACACTTACCTGATATGTCTGTCCTTGTCTTAATTTTGTTTTCCTCTTTTTCATAAACAAGGTTTTTCATTATTCTCGGACTGATCTTTGGAATACTAACTATGATGTTTCTCGGACTCCTGGTACTAGTTATCAAAAAAATTAGAAAGCAGAAAAATGATGGTAAGTTCAGAAACTAAAGCAGATTTTGCTCAGTAAGGTAACCTTTGTTTCAAAGAAACACTAACCGCATGATATAAAACAATCCCTAATGGTTATATCATGATTTGCTATGATCTAAATGCATCTGCATTTGAGAACTCTATGAATGTTGTCAGACAGAAGTCTCCTCGTAATTTTATTTCAATAACCTTATATTTTAATTTCATTTTGGCACAGATCTCAATAAAGGAGTCATCCAAAAGTGATGGAACCTCCTTTATCTCTTTGGAAGAATAGGAGTTCTGTTGCACTGTCTATTCAGCACAATATAATGGTGACAGGATAGCCAGGATTGCCAGCAACATTGCAACAATTTGCGTGTGGCACAAAGCAACGTGCATTGTTTCTTGCTGATGATTTTAAAATGTTTGGGAGTCACATTAGCAACACAAAGGTGATTTTTATTTGTTAATTAAAAAGGACTGCTTGTCAGCAATTTCTCAGAGTCAAGGCCATCCTCCTGTTTGGTACTGTGGAAAGAAACAAAACAATTGTACTTTCTTGAACAACTATCAACACACTAAACGAATGAGCAAGCAAATACTAAATGAATCTTTTGTCAATAAAGCAGGCACCATGTAATTACCTGCTAAATTTAGTTGAATTGCTTGCAAATGATATATATTTTTGGTCTGTTAGGAGTTAGTGTTCGATGTTTTTGCTTGGTTTGAGCTGTTGGTCACTTAGATTAGGCAGAAATTATCTAACTCCGAAATTCCAATATATCCTATATTCCCAGAATACAGTGAGGGCTCTGAAATTCAATTGTTTCTGTATGAAATTTGATCTTAGGTAAATGGGACAGTCTATTTATACACAGTAAACATCAAGTGAAGGAAATGTTGAGCAGCAACCTAATCCTGCCCAATTAATATGATTGGACTAAAATGATTTTCAACTGCTTCACATCTCACCAGAATGATAATTATTGACAGGGCTCAATTTTTGAGGGTCAGCCTTTGCATTTAATTATTCACAGCTCCGAATGAACATATGGATGGCTGCAGAGTGGAGTTTAAAGGGATGCAGGCAATTGAAGGGCAATTGACAGGTGAGTGGGCCAAATCTTAACAAGAACTCGATAACCTCCAGAAAGGGCATTTTAAACTGTTGGTGGCATTTGTCAAAATGAAGGGGAGATAAATTGCTGGTATAAACATCAGAAATAAATGGTATAAACAATCTCATTATGGCCTTGCACTGTATGAGCATCTGCAAAGTGACAGTTCAGTCTCTCTCTTACTTCCCTGTTTTATGAAAATGTTCTTGTGTGAGTTGGATGGAAGTGGAGCCAACCAGAGAGACTGCAAGCCAATACCAAATGAATCATATGAGATACTTATATATCCTTGTGGAGATTCAAACTGGAAGGCAAACATGGAAGTAGATAAGGTGCAGAAATGCAGATTAGAGAATAAATGAGTAACCAGCAATGTCAGTACAAAGCTAGAGTTGCAGTTCAGTTGCCCTTGAAAGGAAAATTTCCATGGAGAAATAGACTTGTACTTATATAGCATCTTTCTCAACCACAAATTGTCCCAAAGTATTTTACAGAAATGAATAATGGTTGAAATGCCATCACAATGATAATGAAAGAAATACGGCAGTCAAGGCATGTACATCAAATGGTGACATGATAATGATCAGATCACTTGTTCTGGTGACACTGGTTAAAGGATATCAAAGTTACTGCTCTTCAAATTGGTGCCTTGGGAATTTTTTTGTCCACCTGAAGGACATGCCCTGGATAATGAAATGTGCACATCAGCCTAGGTCACAGAATCATAGAACGTTTACAGCAGAGGAGGAGGCAATTCAGCCCATCACATCCAGACTAGCTCTCAACCAATGCAATTCACTAGTTCCACACAAGATCCTTCTCTGAAGCCTTGTAAATCTTACTTCACCAGATGTTTATCCAATTCCCTCTTGAAGGCCACAATAAAAACTGCCTCCTCCACATCTTCAGGCACTGCAGTTGAAATTCCAACCACATGTTGCATAACAAAGCATTCCCTTACACCACTCTTAGTTGTCTTCCCCTTTATTTTATATCTGACACCTTTAGACCATTCCACCAACTGGAAGGGCCTCCCACTGTCCACTTTGTCCACAGCCCTCATTGTTTTATATACTTCTATCATAGTTCCTTTCCTTCTCCAAAGAAAACATTCTCAGCCTCTCCAAGTTATCCTTGTAACCACAGTCCCTTATCCCAGTAAGCATTTTCATAGGCCTTTCCTGGACCCTCCAAGCAATGGGACAAGCTACAGGTGGACTAGGTCCTTTTGTATGTCCAAAGTAAACTCCAGTAGAATCAGACTCAGGTTTATTACCACTGACATACGTCATGAAATTTGTTGTTTTGCAGCAGCACTACATTGCAAGACATAAAGCCATAAAAATTACTATCAGTTACAAAAATAAATAAATGGTGCAAAAGAGGAATAACAAGCTGGTGCTCATGGGGTCATGGACCATTCAGAAATCTGTTGGTGGAGGGAATGAAGCTGTTTCTGAATCGTTGAGTGTGGGTCTTCAGGCTGCTGTACCTCCTCCCTGATGGTAGTAATGAGAACAGGGCATGGTGAGGGTGATGAGGGTCCTTAATGGTGGATGCCGACGTCTTGAGGCACCTAACAGATACCTAACAGATAGCGCATACGAAAAGGCAATCAGCAACAACCCATCTAATACCCAAATATGAAAATAATTGTACAATTTATTTCACAGATCATGAATAAAAATTAAGCAGTGCAACAGAATCAGAACATATAAAGTGGTTTAAGTTAACACATTTCACTGACGTAGTTTGCCTAACAATAGTCAACACAAATCCCTGTTTAATATTCATGACTTTTATGCAAAGCTTTATTGTGAGCAGTGGATTAAACTGTTACACAATGGCTGAAGTGTTGTCCGCTGAGCAAGAATGGTTCAGATTCTTCCTGAAAATTGACACACCATATATCTCAGTTTTTCTTCTAGTATTTTAGCGTGAGCATTAAAAAGTCCAGTAAACTCAAAAAAATGTTTCCAGCTGGTCTTATTTATTTTGGTTACATTTGTATTTTTTAGATAAGAAGGAGAGGGAGTCGACAATAGAGAATTCTATTCCAAAGTCGAACTCTGTGGTAAGGCTGCAAACTCTTAACAATACGTGGTGCTTTAGTGTCTGAAACATCACTTACATAATACATTGCAACTGTGGATGTGTAGGTTTTATATATGCATCTAAGCTGTCCACATCAACAACTTTTCTGTATTTACTGCCATCGAAGTAGTAAACCACCTTACATTACTTCACAAGAGTATAATCAAACTTTTACACTAAACTACAGGAAATATTGGGGCATATGGTCCATCACTGTCCTAACTGAGATCTTCTTGCCCTGACAGTGTGCCCCATGGTTCTCAACTATTCACCCCGAGCGAACAGCTTCTCAGTTTCCACCCTTTCCGAATCTTGTACTCCATGAACTTGAACCTCCATGGAGTGTAACATTTTATTCTGCATTCTGTTATTGCTTTTACCTTGTACTACCTCAATGCACTGTTGCAATGAATTGATCTGTAAGGACAGTATCAAGACAAGTTTTTCACTGTACCTCGGTACACATGAGAATAATAAATCAATTTACCAATTTCCATCTATGTGAGGCGGCACAGCTGGTAGAGATGCTGACTCACACCTCCCAGCCACCCAAGTTCAAATCTGACTTCCAGTGGTATCTGTGTGGAGTTTGCACATTCTTCCTGTTACAGGCTAGTTTCCCCCAGATGCTCCAGTTTGTTCCCACATCCCAAAGACATACGTGTTGGTAGGGTCAATTGGCCACATAAACAATGTGTAGCTGAGTGATAGAATCTAGGGGCAGTTGATGTGAATGTAGGGAGGATAAAATGAAGTAGGATAGGATTAGTGTAAAATGGATGCTTAATGCTTGCACTCAGTGGTGTGAGGGGATGTTTTTCAGCTATGCCTCTCTATGAATCTATGGGATCGCCTCTTGAGCTTCTAAACTTCAGTGTGTATTAGCTAACCCTCTCAATCACTCTCCATGGCCCTTATCACAGAAATCCACTTTGTAAACCTCTCATTCCCAGGCTAATATGACGAGATGAGACGAGACGAGACTTTTTTATTAGTCACATTGAAACAGACAGTGAAATACATCTTTTTGCGTAGAATGTTCTGGGGGCAGCCTGTAAGTGTTGCCGTGCTTCCGGTGCCAACATAACATGTCCACAACTTCCTAAATTATATATCTTTGGAATGTGGGAGGAAACCAGAACACCCAGAGGAAACCCACGCAGACACGGGGAGAACATACAAACTCCTTAGAGACAGCGGCTGGAATTGAACCCAGGTCACTGGCTCTGTAATAGCGTTACACTAACACTACCATAGACCACGACAGTAACGGCTACACAAAAGTGCCTCACTGCACAATATAGCAAGACTTCCTTTAGTACTCCAACCCCCTTTTTCTATGGGAATAATAAATGCCAACATAATTTCAATGATGAATTAACACATTGCCTCATTCCTTTACTCTATGTCTGCAGTTGTCCAAAGAGAAGGAAGCAGGAGTTACTTACGCCACTGTGGCAATTCAACCTAGTGACCATCCACAGCAAGACTCGACCACGTATGATAATGTGAACCCTTCCAACAGTCAGGAGGAGAACAAGCCACCAGTTACCGAGCCTCCAACTTCAGAACCAATCGAGTATTCTACAATTGTATTCAAAAAGTAAAATTGTTCTCCACCTTATGTTGGACCCGTTTTCTGCAGAACAACATCCCTATAAATCATGACTTGTTCCATTTGGATACATTTATCATTTTGCACCTTGTGTCCAGCCACAGCATATTGGATAAATGCCAGAACGTAATCCCAGATTATCCCAATACATTCCAGTGGCATGGACCCTAGGCGCTCAAGTGCCCTTTAAACTTAAGTGGGGTGGACAGAGAGAATCTACTTCATCTGGTGAAGGAGTCAGGACTAAGGGGAGGTAAATTCGAGCTCGACTTTTCAGGGGCAATATTAGGTATCACTTCTTCATCTAAAATGAAGTGGAAATATGGAATTCTCTCTCCCAAAAATCTGCTGAGGCAAGCAGGGTTGTGGTGTGAGGGGTGAGGGGGGGGGGTTCAACTGAAAATTTCAAAACAGAGATTGATAGATGTTTGTTAGTCTGGGGTATCTGGTGTTCAGGAACAAAGGTGGATAGTTGGTTCAAGATATAAATCAGCCATGATCCAATTGAATCATGGAACATGCTCACCAGGGTGAATGACCTATTCTCTTACCTACCTACCTAACCTATCATACCTTAGTTAACACTGACATCCTAAGTAGCTAGACAGTTATTCTCCGGCAAATAGCCAGGCCTTTTCTCCAAATCAGGGACAAACAGAAAGCTACTTTAGATTAGAAGCGGAGGAGTGGAGGGATGAAACACAATTGCTAATCAGCAGTCCTGAGCTTTTCTCGGGTGTCTCATGTACTATGGCTGTGCCATGCTGATACATACTGCCCCAGAAGAGAATGGGAAAAGATGCACAACTATAATTTCTTCACGACTATTCAATACTTAATATTTAGTTGATCTTACACATAGTTTACTTAGGCTTTAGTTACTTACAATGCTTCATTACCTGCAATCATTGCACATGCTTGGACTGCCCATTTGCACTTAATGTGAGTGGTATACTGTGACTGGTGTTCTGCCCTCCAGGTTTTGTTCTTTATTAAAGATGCACAGTTAGCTGGGCATGGTTTACTATGACGGAGCAATGAGAAACACTTCCTCAGCCTCTGTTGGCCAACCAAAGTGTCTAGCCCCTTGCTCCACTGCCAACCACATATCACACCTGCAGGCTGAGGTGTTGATAAACAAGAGGAGAGCTGAACAACTGCTCCACGAGACTTATATCATTATTGCCTCTTGGTTAAAACTTGTATTAAAACTACACTTAATTACAGCAGTTGTGAACGAGTGGTGTTAACAACATTAATTACTGTAGTGGGGAATGAGATGCAAATACAATTGGTTACTGCAATTACAATAGGTGATTCAAAAATATTGGTTAGTGTAATTGGAGTCAAGTGGTGTTAACACAGTTGCAGACCACAGTTCGGAATGGGTGATACTAATACCTAATTATTAGTGCAGAAGGGAATGAGTGCTGTTAATCGTAGTGAGAATGAGTGGCATTAACATATTTTGCAAATACAGTTGTCGAAGAATGGTGTTGATACCATTGGTTACTGCAGTTGGTGTCATCGCTATTGGCTTTCACAGTTGGCAATGAGAGGTGTTTACACAATTGTTTGCTGCAACTGGGGATGCACAGTGTCGAGACTAATAGTTGCTGCAGTGAGTAATTGGTGGTGATAATACTATGTTTCTGTAGCTGATGATCAGTAGTATTTGCAGTATTGATTACCAATTGGTTGGAAATTAGAAGTGGTTGCTGCAGTTGTAGGTGAATGGTGTTAAACCAGCTATTTATCACAGTTGATAATTAGTGGCTTTTACATCATTGTTACAACAAGTTGGAAATGAGTGGTGTGAACACTATTGGTTAATGCAGCAGGTGATGAATGGTATTAACACTGTCGGTAACTGCAATTGCCAATTAGTTGCCACTTACATCATTGGTTTGACAATGGTGTAATGAGAGGTGTTTACACTATTGGTTGCTGTAGTTGGGTTTGAGTGGTGTTATCATTTCTGGACTTGAGAATGAGTGGTTATGCTACTGGTTACTGTATTAGGTATGAATGTTGATAACACTATTGTTTACTACAGTGGGAATGAATTATTTTACCATCACTGGATATTGCATCTGGGTGTAAGTGGTGTTATAACTATTGTTTACTGAATTTGGCAACTACAGTTGGTTACTGTATGGAATTTGGTGACGACAGTTGGTATTGAATGATGTTAACACTATTTGTTACTATTGTTGGAAATAAGTAATGTTGGCACAATTTGCTGTTCCAGTTTTGAAGAGTGATGTTCATATCATCGGTTGGTACATTTGGTGACGAGTAGTATTACATTCTTGGTTCCTAAAGTTGGACACTGTCCCCATCTTGTTGTAACCAAGAATCTAAGTGGCACTAATAAGCAACAATTAACACTACTCATTGCCAGCTGCAGGAACCAACAGTGTTAACAATTTACAACTGAATATTGTTAAAACAATGTGTTACTACAGTCAGCAATGAGTGATGTTAATGCATTTGGGAATGAATAGTGTTAACACCACTCTATTACAGTGTTTGATGATAAGTGGTAGCAGTTAGAATTGATTCTTGTTGACACGATTCATCACTACGTGATTCACGTTAGTATCATTAAATGGGATAATGTGTTGAATTTCCTTGGGGTTTCTCATTTTTCTGAAACTTCCTTGGTGTGGAGTGTTGATTTAGCACTGATGATGTTTCTTAATTCAAGACTAAAGCAACACTCTCAAAATAACTAATTTAAATGTTCTTCCCACATCATGATGATTTCAATTCCATTCTGGAAATCATTATTTCAAGCAATTTAACATTTATTTCCCAGTAAACCTTTCATCAGCTTGTGATCCAGACAGATTAATGGAAATTTTGACCACGGCAGCCATCTGTAAAAGAATATTATTTGTCATTTGTTTTAGATTAAGCAAGTCAACTGCTTAGAGTGTGGGCAGAATGTACTTCAAAATGGTGTGGTTGAGGTGGGTAACAAATATCTTCAAGGCGAAGAGAGATAAGAACATAAGGGAGTAGGAACAGAATATGTAGAAAGAGAGAGAAGCAGTACATGGACTTGGGGAAACTGGTATGAAACATAATCACTTGAAAGGCCAGATAGTCTTTCATAAATTCTATATTGAATGGTATAGTCAGAAACTGAATTTTCACCCGATCTTTACACTGATTATTGTCCTTCAAGGTACAAACTCCAACCAATTTCATCAAAAAACTTGAAGCATTAATTTGTCCACAGTTCAAAATTGTGTATTGTCCACACACATCTACAGAGATTACATATGCAATGTGAACAATGAATCATTTAAAAATTAACTTTAATTATCATTAATATTTAAGGCAGGTTGCAATTGATGAGGAGGCCAATGCAATGCAACATGATCACCAATTGGCACCTTTGGGAGATGCCATCAATTGGAGAACCAAATGACATGAGAAAATTGGATACTTTAATCATTGTTAAGTCAAGTCGAATGACACTTCTCGTAATTAATACTATAATCTTAGACTATGTGGTCAAAACCCTTTGCTCAGCTGATCAATGATTGCTGAGTGACATGGTTGACCTGTATGATATCATGTCTTACATTTGAGTGTGGTATTATAAAGAAGTGTCAATATGTAGTGTCAAACACACAATCAATCAGAGGCTGAGAATGAACTGAATCTTCATAATTTATTACAAATGGAATCTAAGGCTTCATTGAATCTGTTAGCTGTGATACAATGGGTAACCAGGAGGATGACAGCATTGCATTTATGCTAAGTTGATAATGAATTGTGTTCTAAATTCTTTTTGAGCAACAAATATTTGTTCACTGATACATAAGCAACACTAAAGTCTGTATTTGTGCAAATGAATCTTTGAAATCCTGTTTGTTTTGTGAATTTTGAACTAGAACTCGACAATAACACATAGAATTATGTTTTAAAATATCTTATGTAACAGCTACTGACTTTTAAAGGATGATATCTACATTCAATTTTTTAGAAATCAAAATACAATTTACCTAATGTATTTTCTAGGGTACTAATGACAGGCTAGTTTACATTTTTTTTTAATCTAACTTCGCAGCTGAAGAAGGATTACCAGCCTCCAGGCACCTTTTTTTTATCATCTGTATGACCATTTTTCATATTTAAATGATTGTGCTATTCTTTACTTCCACAATTATATTAAAGTTTTACAAACACTTGCTTGGACTATGGGGCTTTCATTTCTACCTTTCATTACTCAGATTATAAAGCCTGCATTCATGACAAAGGTTGCACAAGGGATTGTCTTCAAAGAATTGGGTTGCTGCTGCAGAAGTCCACCCAACACCACATATGTGAAACATTGAAGAAGATGCAAGACCTTGTCCCTATTGTTTCTTTACATTATATGGGAAGTATTTCAGTGCATGCCATCCATAAATTACTCCATAGCAAGTCAGCTTCTGCGAGAGTACATCCCAAAGCTACAACCTCCAACACCGAAGACAAGGACAGTAGGTGCATTGTATCACCAACATCAAAACACAGAGAGGCTGAGGTTCACATCCACCTCCTCCATCCTTGTCTATTGCATTCAGTGTTCATGATGTGGCTTCCTCCACATCAGCAAGACCAAACACAGTCTAAATGACTGCTTAGCCCAGGACCTGCACTCTGTCTGCAATAGTCATCTCGTGCTCCTGGTTGCGAGCC
>JARFYF010000053.1:6890412-6906700 GCA_030265395.1 Rhina ancylostomus | reverse complement strand
CAAAGCAACAGATCTTAATTTATATTTGCTGGTACAAAAATTGACAGAAGATCAGGCAACCATCTATGGAGCTACTGTCATTGATTTAGCTAGAGAATATATAATAACCCAGATTTTGCAGCCAGTAGCAAAGGAATGTTTCTTGCCTTTGACTTCAAAGTTTTAGTGTTCTCTAGATCACAGACTTCAATTCTGGCTTGAATTTGTTGCTTCCTTCAGGGGACATGGTCATTAAAGAGTCACATGGTTCTGATTGAACAAGAAGTTTACCATCAGTTTTTAAAAGAGAATATAAAACATATATTCAGAAGTGGATCGTTCAGCTCCTTAGCTTGTTCCAACTTTCAATACGATCATAGCTGAGCTTTTACCTCAGCTCCTCTGGAGTGGTGGGCTTTAATAATGAGGAGATTGTATGGGCTGGGTTTGTTTTCCCTTTAGCAAAGGAGGTTGAGGGGTGATCTGATAGAGCTACATAAAATTATGTATAGATAGGGTAGATATAAAGAATCTTTTTCCTATCGTGGAGGTCTCTAAAACTAAGAAGGTGTAGGCTTAAGGTGAGAGGAAGGAGGATTAGAGGGGATCAGAGGATAAAGTTTCTGCTTACAGAGAGAGTGGTTGATTTCTGGTACGTACTGCTAGAGCGGGAGGTGAAGGCAGATACAATCACAGCATCTGAGACGCACATACACAGGTACTTGAACAGCTAAAGCATTTGAGGCTACAGACTTAATGTGGCAAATGGGATTGGTATAGTTAGACAAAACAATTGGCATAGACATAGTGGACCAAGGGGTCAGTTTCTGCACTGAATGACTATGATCATTTCCCTCCATTAACCACATTTCCTTTATTTCCTCAAGATATAAAAAGTTAGCAATCTCTATCTTAAATATACTCAGTCACTAAGACCCTACAGTGTTCTTGAGTACAGAGTTTCATTTCCACTATCCTACAAATAGCTTAATTAGTAGCTCTTGAACACACCTAGGTTATGACAAATTACCAGTTGTAAATTAACAAGAGAGCTAACATGGGTGTTTTACCTATCATTAAACAACTCCTTGTAGCACTAAAATGGGCTTACGGTTTTAATAACAAATTGGTTATGCTGGAAGCAAAGTCCAATCAAGAGCAACCTTCAACAAGACTAGTACTCATTTATTCAAGCAACAGTGGAGCAGAAGGGGATGAAGATCATAAGAAAAAAAGCCAAACTAATTGCTCAGTTCAAAATAACTCAAACAATGCTTCAAAGAAGAAGAGGGGGAGGTATAAACAAGTTAAAGCTTTTCATTTACACTTCATGGACTGTTATTAACATTAATTGGTGTTAAATATAAAACTATTACTCACTTTCTAGGCTAATTAGACGTCAGCCAAAGATAAATCGTTATTTGCCACAGCTTTAAGTCATCTATATATGAGCTATCTGTGCTACAAATAAAACACTTAGTGAATTCCAGTTAAAATAAACAACAAGATCATTGGAATCCATACCTGATGGCTAAATATATTAACGGCGAACTTCATGCAAGGAAGTTTTCTAGAATGAGATCATTGAATAAACATGATAGAAAAAGAGATAACTGACAGCAACCCCAAAATATCTTTCAATGAGAGTGCAGGCCAATACAAGTTTGGCAGTAAAATAGGAATTTCTTGCCTGAATCCTAATCAGTAGAAATATTTAGGAATTTAAGGGCAGGGTATCTGCCTCTGAAATTCATTCCACTGATTTCAAATGGACCATATCACAAACTGTACATTTAAGTATTACTCTAAGCAATGAATGTTTGAAGGAGCTCAATACTATGAATGCTAAGTTACCCTTAGATGTGACAGGGTTTTTCTTTGAATACTGAACCCATTAATTCAGCTTCTTCTTAATTGTCACAATGATGCACGAGGATTTATGAGCCGAAAGGGATCTGCTTACAGCACGTCATCCACCAATTGCTCCTGTACGAATAGTCTTTCCTCAGATTCACTGTGATTGGTCTATATTCCATCCCATCCCCTCCCACATCCAGCTTCAATTTTGGCCCTTGGAAGAGCCAATCAAATAAGATAAATTTAAAATATGTTGGCTAACAAAAAAGCACCAGGAACACATCTAAGGGATAAGTACTTACTATTCATAGTATTGAGGCTCGAGACGACTCCTCCTTTCACAGGGAATCCATATCCTGGCCAGAATTTAAAAAGCATGCCATTTATAATCTAGACGGGGAATTAACTTTATGCTACTTATACATAAAGATCAGAATTAAACCCTTGGTGGGTAAAAGGACATGATGCAAAGAGACACAGACAAGAAATTTAAAGGTCCATGGAAGATAGATTGATCAACTGCTGTCCCAGTTGAAACTCTCACTTGTTTAGTTTCCTTAGTTTAAGAAGTGAAAATGGGAGAAAGCTCCCAGTTTAGATTGCTGACCAGCAAACCCCTGTTGCAAAGCAAACAGGTATGAAATGAAGGTAACTTCAGACTTGGGCATACTGCCCAAGCTCAAAAAACAGTTTATAAGTAAATAGAGAACTGTATCCAATATCAGCTTCCCAACACATGCCTCGGAAAAAGTTCAGAACAGAGATACAAGAAAGATCGCTAGTTTAAATTTAACTTGTTGAGATTGAGATAGACATCAAGCTGATGGCTCCACTTATTTTAAGGCAGTATTGGTGGAGTCCTGAGAAAGAGAACCACAATAAAGAAAGTTGTATTGGATGCCTAATTATACTATTATTTATATTACTATATATTACAAGGCAGGAAGTTGACAGACTGAGAAGGATCAGATGATCTGTTTTTAAACTAAATAGAAAAGGCTAGATGTTGGGAGCTGGTCCAAAACCTAAAGCCAAGCTATTCAGAAGAATGAAACCATTTCAACAAGCAGACTATGTTAGGGGTGTGTAAGATTCTTCCATAAATGGGAATTAATGGTTGATCTGAAATCAGAGTTTTCAGATGTTCATTAATCAAAGGGACATAGGGAAAAGGGTCAATATACGAGCTTGAATCACAGATCAGCCACGATCCATTATGGCAGAATTGGCTTATGGTACTAAATCATCTATATCCCAGAATGGTGAGTCTTTGGAATGCACTGGTTATGCAGCATGCATGCCTTGAAAAAGGTACAGCTCAGAACTGAGCAAGGAGAGAAGTGGAGGGACGGTACAGTATGGAAAGAAGTGGGCTGTAGAGCAGCAAGTTTCTAGTCACCTTGTGTGGAATGGGCTTGATGAACTATCAATTTCAGAGCTTTTAAAGGCTCTTTCAAATTTTTGTATGTTACTAAAGTTGGCATGCCTGGAGTCATATACAGGCCGGACAGGGTAAGGAAGCCAGCTTTCCTCCATGAAGGAGGAATGTGAATTAGGTGGATTTTTACAATAACCTGACTATTTGGTTGTCATCATTATTAATGATAGTTGTTTAAATTCCAGATTATTAATTGAATTTTAATTCTACAGATGCCACTTGAACTCCAGAAGTGGGATGTTAGTGAAGGCATCTGAATTATTATTCTGGTAACTTAAACACTGCATCACTGTTGTTCCCTTTGTACCACAGACTCTGTGCAATCATCTGCCTGTAGGTATCAGCACCTTTGGGAGAAAACATGACAGAAGTTCAAAACAAAATAATTATTCTGTCAGTAAAGTTTTTTTTAAGTGTAATCCAAAAAAAACTATTAGCTGATGCTTTTGGTTACTGATAGAATATAGAAAAGAACACACTAACAAAATTGCTTTGCATGAGGTCAAATGAAAGAACTCCATGAAGCTCCAGAACTACAAGTTTAGCCCAATTGGAATATTACACACTGATCAAATCATCATCAATGCTCAGGGAAAATAACTTTAGCCCAATTGTAAATAAACAAAAAGAGTAGCTGCAAAACAAAAATCAAGACTGTCAGTTCAACAGAAACTTTTGTATTAAAGTGGGCAAGGGAATGGCTTATGGAATTTCACTCAGACGAGTACAAAATATATCTTATCTTATGCATTTTGGCATGATAAGCTAGGGCATAACACATACAGTCAATGGCAAGGCCCTGAGGAGTGTTATAGAACAGTGAGACCTTGGAGTACTAGTAAATAGTTCCCTGAAAGCGGCGACAGAGGGAAATAGAGTGGATAAGGTGTATGGCATGCTTGCCTTCATTGGCCAAGGCATTAAATCTAAGAGTTGGGACGTCGTGTTACAGTTGTATAAATTGCTTAGGCTACACTTGGAATATTGTGCGCAATTCTGGTCACCACGCTATAGAAAGCCTATGATTAAGCTAGCGAGGGTGTAGAAAACATTCACAGGAATGTTGCCTGGAGGGCTTGAGTTAAAAGGAGAGAGTGGATAGGTTGGGACTCTTTTTCCCTAGAGAGTTTTATAAAATCATGAGGCAAAGATAGGGTAGATAGTCACAGTCTTTTTCTCAGCATAGGGGAGTATAAAACTAGAGGGCATAGGTTTAAGGTGAGAGGGGAGTGATTTAAAGGGAACCTGAGTGGCAGGTATTTCACACAGAGGGTGGTGGGCATATGGAACGAGTTGTCAGAGGAAGTGGCAGAGGTGAGTACAATTATAATGCTTAAAAGACATTTGGACAGATTCATGGATAGGAATGGTCCAGAGAGATATGGACCAATCAGAGGCAAAAGGGATTAGCACAGATAGGCATCTTGGTTGGGTGCGCAAGTTGGGCCAAAGGGCCTGTTTCCGTGCTTGCTACGAATAAAATGAATAATTGCTACATAAGAGTCGCTCCTTTGTCCTGCTCCAGGATAATTGCACATTTTATTCATCTGTCTTACTTCTAAGTTGTTATTTTTTTCATCCTCCCTTCCGTTTTGTCCATTCCAACGTTAAGAATACTGATTGTTAACTTGCTTTAAACAACAATGACATCTCTTCTTCCTTTATTATAGTGGTAAAAAAAACTCAAGAGGGGAATGGTGAGCTGAACTCAACACTATCAAGCAATGAAGCCTGTCGGCTTTATTAGTCATAACACAGTAAAAAGCATGCACTGTGATTTCAAATGATAGTGGCTGATTTGTATTCTAACTCCATATAACTGCCTTTTCCCAATGTCCTGCAATGTTTTTGGTTAACTTAAATCTATCAGTCTCGATCACAGATCTTCTTTGTTCTATCCATCCCTTCCACTTTCTCTGCAATTTAAAACCTGCTCATCTTGAACTTTCACTGCTTCTGATCCAAAGTCATTGACTTTCACTCTCCAGAAGTGCCACCAGACCTGATGAGTAGTTTCTCCATTTTTGATTTTAATTACAGTGAAAGTGACTGATATGACAGAACGAGCTCAGAAATGGTGCTGTTGTTTAAACCCCATTTAAACATATCACAGAAATGCTGGGAATATGTTCTATGTGGCCAATTGTAATTAATGCAGATTTTAGTGCCAGCTGCAAGCTACGCTCTTTGCATACCGCATGCATATCTAGCGTGTCCACACTAAGGTCATACGCTGTGAGGTTCATGCTCTCAAAGACATCCTTCAGAGTCTGCCCTTTTCCGTTTTCCATGTGAATAATCTCATCTGGATTCTTCTTCATTGAACGCTTGATAAAACGGAGTAGGTGTTTCTGGTTCATGCAGGATGATGCATGAATGTGTGTATCAACCTGTTGGTTAAGAAAAAGGTTAAAAACAAATAAGAGAAACCCTCATGAAATTATAAAACTATTTTAAATAGTAAATAGGAGTCAGGCATATGTTACTTTTAACTACAATCCCTGAAATCTTTTACCCATTAGAAAATATTACAGTAATGACTGAGAAGTGAATATTGCAATTTTCTATTTTACACCCGTCTGGGAAAAAATAAATCATAATTGTATGCTGACATTTTTTGATTCAAAATGGATCTTACAGTAAATCAGTTAAAACAATGGGCACATTTAGTGACAGACTTAGTACTATTTTTAAATATAAAAAAGAAAAAACATTCTTTCCTCTTTCACCCATTAGAAACCTAGTAGAGACACGAGAGACTGCAGATGCTGGAAATCTGAAGCAACACACTAAATGGAGGAACTCAATAGGTCAGGCAGCATCTGTGGAGGGAAATGGACAATCTTGAGGATCTTGACCCGAAACATCGACTGTCCATTTCCCTCCATAGATGCTGCCTGATCTGCTGAGTGAGTTCCTCTAGCATTTTGTGTGTCGCATTAGAAACAGAGTAACAAGGTTGGCCTGACCTACAAACCAATAAGATCATGGCATATCTGTGACTTTAACTCCAAACATCTGGTTTTGCCGCACATACCTATGTTTTTGGTTAATAAAAAAGTCTCAATCTCAGATATTAACTTCCACATCAACCTTGCATCAACTGCCATTTCTGGATGAGTGTTCCAACCTCTGTTCTGAGCATGCACTAATATTTATAAGTTCACTCCTCAAAATTTTAGTATTTACCCCTATTTTTTATGACTCCACATGCCCACAGATTTGCATTGGGTATTGGAAGCATGCAGTTTGATCTCCTGAAGAGCGTTCATGTATCTGCTGAGGTAAAACTTAAGATGATTGGATCAGTTACATGAAGAACAGAAAGGTGTTGAGATGGATTTCAAGCTTTTCTCATCCTTGTAATCCACATATTTGATTCATGGATTTCACATGGTTAGAACAAGAAATATAACAAACTCAACATGTCAGGCAGCATCTGCAGAAAGAAAAAAAAGAGTTAATGTTTCAGGTCAAAAACCCCTTGTGAGAACAGAGAAAGAAAAACAAGCTGGTTTCAGTTGCAGAGATAATGGGATGAGGGTTAGATAGGACAATGGGAATACCTATGATCAGACAAGGCTAGGTTGGCCAGTGCCTTGGGGACAATGGCCAACTCTGTCTCACCCTATCACTGATATTATCTTTGTCCTATCTATCCTACCCCTACCCCCATTTTGTCTGCAAATTAAAGCTAACTTGTTTTTCCTTTCCAAGTTCTGGTAGTCTTTGACCTGAAATACAAACTCTGGTTCCCTTCCCAAGGCATTGCTGGACCTGCTTCATGTTCCCAGCAGTTCCTCTCTGTACTTTAGATTTCCAGTACCTGCAGTTTTTTTAATTTCCATTAATTAATAAGCAATCTTCTCCAAAACTCCCTAGAGATCATGTTTATTAAACAATATTGAGATGAAATTGGTATTTTGTTTTAATTAATTAAGTTTTCCAAATAATAATCTCCCTTTATAATTTAGTTTACTTTTGCACAAAAATTGAGCTATTCAAATATTTGAACTAAGCAACTTAAATATTATGTAATGGAAATTAGGGATAGAGGTTGAATTTCTAGAACATCTGAACAAAGCAGCTTTGAATTAAGAGAAGGCTAAATGTTGTTAAGGTCAGTTATAATGAGATATGTTATTCCTACTGTTTGTTTGCTGGAAGTCCTTCCAGCAATCGTAAATTTACTCAGTTTGCAATGTGGCTAATTAGATCCTGGCACCTCCTACAAAACATCCTCAAGACATGCTTGCATGCTACATCCATCCATAATATAAAAAAATTATTTTTACTTTTGACTACGATATCTCTGCATATAAATAACCTTAAGGTTAGCAACGTGTACACAATGCTTATAGTATTGGACAAATACTGTGAACCAGACTTGCCACAATGTCACTTGTGGTTTGTTTCCTCAAAAGATCCACCATTACACGTTAAGTACAGTTTTGAGAAGATGCATCATTGGGGCTGAAATTCTGCACTGATGGTCAGAGTTACCTGGGGTGGAGTTTAAGATACAATGGGTGAGTGAGCGAATAAAAAAGGTAGAGGGATGAGTGAGTGAAAATTAAGTTCTCAGATCCCTACTTTGCGAATATTGTAGAAGTCTCGATGTGGTACTTTCTTCTGTGCAGCCAGCTCCTTCATTTCATTCAATAACACATGCATTTGGAACTTAGAGCTCAGATACTGCAGGCGGCGATAGCAGAAGGATTTCCTGTTGAGATGAAGGTAGTTTAGCTAACTACACAGCCACCAACATATTCTGCAACAATAAGCTAAGTGTCATTAAAGTAATGCAATGAAAATAATTGTGTATCATTGTTATTTTAAGTTAGCTGCTGTACATTAAGGATTAGATCCAACTTCAGTACAGAAAAATTTCAATGACCAATTTTTAACATAGCAAGAAAAAAACTATAATTTTTAAAAGCATTTCATAGATTTACTCTTTTTCTTATCTGTTGAATTTTCCCCACAGGCTGTGAGTGAAGAACAGGGGAGTGGAACAAACTGGTTAGCCCTACCAAGAAGCTGGCATAATGAGCCAAAAGGCCTTCTTCCATGGTGTATCATTCTATCATTTTATCAATATTTACACAACTGTTAGGTATCAATTTGGTTGTCAGATCCTTCTGCTTTGCACAATACACAATGTTGACATCAGGCAAAAGCTAAATTTGCATTACCAAGTCAGAAAAGGAAAGAGAATGACATAAATGTGTTTCGAATCATCAATATTGCACTTACACTGGCCCATTGATTATTAATGCCATTAAAACATTCATGTCTGCAGTGAACTCCTGAAGATTTGGACAAGGCAAATCCATTTCTGTAGACCTAAACAAACCAGATTTAAAATTTAGACTCAATTCTCACTTCTTTTAGAAGTAAATATCCTGTGTACTTTTTCCAAAATGTAGACAATAGTTTGAGGATTTAGTTTAAAATTGCACTGTCAAACACTGAGCCTGCAGCTCAACTTTCTGCTTCCTTAAAGATTGTGATGTAATCTTCAGGAATAGAGGACAAAATGGGGGATTCAAAGCCCTTAGCACTCCTCCTGACAATAACAAAGATTGTATTCTTTCAATCCCTATTCTACCACAAGTGAGGGGAAAGAACTCAAGAGCCTTCCTACACTTTTAAAGGGCATGACTGAGAACACACTTGGAGCATTGTTGGAAGGTGGATTGCCTTACCCAGGAGGCAATGTACTTGCCTTAAGAGTGAATGAATTGGACTAATTCCTGAGATTAAGTGAGAGCAACCAGAGAGAGCTAGATAGTGCCACAGGTGAAAGCCTGAATAGAAAAAGCCTATGTTCCCTGCAGTTAAGAAGAATGAGAGGTGATCTACCTGAAACATGTGAACTTCTTCATGGAAATAAATGCTGGGTAGATACTGAAAAGAAATTTTCCCTAGGCAGGGAGAACAAAGTAGGGAACATTTCTCAGAATAATAGGAATAGAAATGAGGACCAATTTCTTGACTCTTTGGGTTGCAGTTCTGTGCTTCTCGACTCAGTGGGTTGGACTTCTTTACCCCAATAGGGCTTGGACACACTGCCATTTATTATATTTAGGACAGGATTTTGGATATCAAACCAATCTAAGGATTATGGGGTAGTGGGAAATAATGGGTGTTGAGTGAAAAGATTTTGGCTAATTAAACAGCTAATGGGGAGAAGGATCCTCAATGATGGCAGTGTCCAGCAGGTGAATTCGAAAGAAATGGCTGAAGCATTTGCAACCATGTTCAGGCAGATGTGTGGAGTGGATAATCCATCTCGGCCTTCTTTTAAGATCCCAGCATCACAGAAGCCATTGAAGAGATTTTGCAGTGGATGGAGAGATGAGGAAAATCTCTTCGAAGTAGTAGCACTGCTGGATGGGGTGTTGCTACCACAGAAGCCAATTCAATTTGTTCCACAGATGGTAGAGCTGCCTCCTCACAGCTCCAGAGACTGGGATTCTGTCCTGAAATCCTGTGTTGCCTCACACTGGCTGCAGAGGGTACCATCTATAAATTGTATTGCAATTACTCCCAGTGGCTCTCCCAAACCTACAACCTCTGCCACTGAGGGCTTCAGATGCATAAAAACACTACAACCTGTGTGTTCTCCTCCTGGTTGCATACCATCCTGACTTGGAAATATATTGCTATTCCTTCATCATCATTGGGTCTAAATCTTAGAACTCCTCCCCACCAACAACACAATCAGAGCATGGGGAAACAAGAGACTGCAGATGCTGGAATTTGGAGCAAAAAAAAAACAAACTGCTGGAGGAACTTGGGTCAGGCAGTATCTGAGAGTAGTTCAGAGGAAGGGTCTCAAACTAAAACAATGACTGTCCATTTCCCTCCACAGATATTGCCTGTTCTGCTGAGTTCCTTCAGCATTTGTGTTTTGCACTGTCAGAGCACCTTTGCTAGATTGACTACAGCAGTTCAAGGCGGGTATTCACAACTACCTCTGCAAGGGGAATTAGGGATAAGCAATAAATGCTGGCCTTGCCATGATAACCCTATCCTGAAAAATAGCTAAAGAGAAATAAGGTATGCCAGTCCCTGGATACATCAAAATTGGGCAAACAGATCAAACAGCCAGCTATAAATTACCTCAGGCATATCAGTATTTGACAGGAATGAAAACACATTGAGGTATTCCACACATACATACTTAGCTTAAAAATAATTTGAAAAGTTTTGATTACTTGTCCATTATATTTGATTTAGAATATACATGGGTGACCCCATCGATCATTTTGCAGCCAAACCCAATATCCTCTGGCATTAAATTTGGGTCACAATTTTTGTACGGGTGTTCCTCAGCAAACGGTGAGTGGACATACGAGTCTGCAACAGAATGAAAAGAAAAGACGGGTTCACTTTTAACTGGTACAATGTTACCCTGTACATTATTCAGAATTGTATCATGGCATATTAACCATACAGTTGGTGCATGGGAATAATCAAGTAACTAATCAGAAGGGAGGATTTTGTCTGGTTCTTAATTGTCACAAAGTTGCAGCTCCAATTCACAAACATCTTTCTAGTATCAGATGACAAAATGAAAAAGCCAAATATCTGACACATTTTAGAACTATCATTCACTGGCATGCCTCCAAATGGAATCTCATCTCCAATGCAACTAATTACATATTAAATATGTCAAGTTTTGATTAAACTGCCCTTCATGGGCAGCTGTAGTCTGCTCAAATGATGCAAGTGGTACGGGCTGTGCAGAAAACACTCATGTTTAATCACTTATAAATACAAGACTCCTTTTTGTAAGTTGAATCCAAAAGTTTAAAAAAATGACTTGAATTAAAATCACCTTCCTGTAGTTTATCTGCATATTGCAACAGCATTAATGTGCGTCATTGTTTGCACTTGCAAAGAGCGAAAGTTACATGGGCTACAGTTGGAAATTGACTCAATTCATTTCAGCAACGTGAACACGCAGGATTTTTATTGTGTTAATGGGAACCTGGAACAGCATAACCTTTTCTGTATGCTTCTTTATCTATCCACTGTAGAGATTAAAATGAGTGCTTTCGAAATCTATTGACAGCCATCACACTTTTTGATTCTATCAATGAGCAAGAACATTTCTTGAGATAAATGCATTTGATTTGTATTCTCATTATACACTATGTACTGGCTCCTCTTACATATACAAAGTAACATTTTCCTGTCCAATAATACACACAGGTATACTCTTAACTGACTACTGACAGTGATGTAATCTGTCACCTGATTTTTCCAATGGAATTGCACACAGTTAATAATTTTGTTTAGTCTGGCCTCACCTGGTGAAATGGGTGTTTCTGGCATTTCATCATATAAATTTACATGACATTGCCCGTCTCCCAACTGCTCTAGAAACTTTTTAGTTGTCTTACAAAAGCTCTGCAAGGATAAAGCCATGTACTTTTCTCGGATAAAAAGACTTTTGACAACACACTTAGCAGCATCTAGAAGATCAGTGAAGGGGACCTGTGGCAAAGAACAATAAATTTAGAGACCATAATTGCTTATTTGTGGGGGAAGCTCCCATTAGAATTTACTAAATTAAAAGTTTGTAACTTCCAGTGAAAAAGAACAAAATATCCTGAAACACTTAAAAGCTGCAAGTGACTCAAAATAAGCTTCTCTAACATCACAACATTCTACTAATAAAAAGTTACAACATTAAAAATATCACAACATGAAATCTCATTATCCACATTTTTCCTGGTATGCAAGATTGTTTTAGATGTGACTTAGGTAATTACAATGGCAAAGACACTTCTCCACATGGGAGGCATTCTATTCCCGCCCCTTGCTAACAAGCCCAAATATACTGACCACCTAATGTGTTGGGATCCATGTAATGGTTTTATTGCAAGGTGGAGAACTGTGATTATAAGCCACTTCGAAAGGTTTAATAAACACAATTACTAATAGGTTGCCTACTGACAAATTAATCAGCAGCAGAAATTAATATAGCAAGAATGTCCACAAAAATATTTCTCTGCACCTCAATGTGTGTTTGAAATGACATCCACTGCACCAAATAAAGCAGTGCTGTAATAGGGAACAGTATGGCACACTGCAGCATCAAAGCTATACTTAAAGCTTCTTTGTTGTGCTGCAGAGGAGACAAATGGAGTAAAGCAACTCAGCTTTCCTCTATAAATAACATACAGCAAATGAAAAGCTTTGAAAAATTAGGAAGTACAATTTCCTGATTAAAGCAAATATAGAGGAATGTCAATAATGTGACTAAACAAGGAAGAATCAAATTTCATTAAAAATTCAATGAATAATTTCTAGAATAGCCATTTCAATTTACAGAATGGAAGATCAATGAAACTAATCCCACTCCATTTCATCAGTAGTATGAAAACAAAATGCTGCCATACCCCACACTTTTCTTCTCCTGATATGCTAACCCGTTGAAATTCCTGAAGATCATGTTCCTGCTCTTCTGGATACTTCTCTGCTGCAGAATCAATTTGATCTTTGTAGTATCTGAGAAAGAGGTCCAGAAGACAGGTCACAACACATCCCACATTACATTTAAGTGTCTACCTGAGTTCGTTGCAAGGTAGATCTTGAAGTATATTCATTTGCTAAAATAATTCAACACTAGAAGAAATTTTGTTACTAGATTACATTATGCCAGTGGTGGGAATTAATAATCATTTAAATGTTACCTGTTAAAGTAATGACCATAAGATAATTTGTTACAAACATTAAAACTCAAAACTGAAACAAAGCTAAACAACCAGTTCGATAAACACCTTCTAATGGACCTAATGTAATATTTACTTTCTCTCAGAATTGTTAATCAGCAATCTTTTTTTTTTAAACGCATCAATTTTAGCATTAATGTCAAGCAAAAGAATGTTCACAAAATTATTTCATCAGCTTGATATTCCCAAGGATTTTGTAATCCGGTGTTTTCCAGACTGCTGCTGCATGTTGGGACCATCTTGGTATACCTGACTGCAGCATTCTCACAAACAAAAGTTAGTTTCCCAAATAACAAATGTGCAGAAGCCAGGTCTTAGAAACAAGCATTTGATCCAAATGGCCTGTGTTAATATTTACATTGCACACAAGTGTCCTCCCACTCCAAGTACCCCTTACAATTGCACCCTTTATACCATAATCCATTCTTACTCAGGTATGCAGTAAATTCTAATGAAATGCGTCAACATAAGCTGCTTCAAGCATTTAGAGTTGCAGTGAGTGTTCACCACTCTATGTAAAAAAAATCCTTGCTCCAAAATTCATTTTTCCTTCTTGTACTTGTGCTCCCTTGTAGAAACTGGCTATCTAACCAAGCCAGAAATGAACAAACTATTTGTGTTGGGTTGTGTCAAGTATACAGTGCAATAAAGTGTTCAGGTCAGATTCAGTTGTGTCAGATTGGTTCAGTAAGTTAGCCAGGTGAAAATGATTTTATGATTTGCATGATGTCCTCTGTTTTTGATCAATATTTGGCAAAAATATCAAGAGCATGTTTGAGATTATTAAAGGTTAAGGCTGGATTAAATCAGGTACAGGAAAAAAATTAAGTACTTGGACACAACCAAGGTTAGAATTGGCCATGATTGGGATGGGTCAGGTCGATGTCATGTTTTAAACTTTATAGTGAAATAGATCTCTTGTTCCCTGTATTATACTGTATCATAAGTGGAAACTATTCTGTATGTCCAGCATCTCCACTGCCTATCTAATTCCATAGGGATCTTCTACTCTATAGAGGTCCTTGCTTATTCATTCTTCCCTGGGTTTCATTATGCCCATTGTTGATAAATGACCATTCAGTCATGATCTAATTAAACAGTGGAATAAACTTGAAGGAAAAATGGATTATTTCTGTCCCTATTCTTTTAAAAAGCTTCACAGACTGAAAATGTCTTCTATTTGTGAACCAATTACTCAGTACTTCAGTAAAAGCACCACAGCCTTTTGATCTGATTACTGGACAGCAATTGTAACCCAAGATCACCTAACAAGATTACAAAATTTTGATACATCTATCTGTTCCCACTGGTTTTTAGTTATTCCCTTGCAACATTACTTAAATAAGGACACAGTATTTCCTTCTGTATTCTGGTGACTGATTTGCCTGTGGAAATGTTGCAATGACAAAGCCAACAAAAACTGTCCCAGCTTTCAACAATATCCAGAAATAAAATCTTTAATAAATGAATGCAGTAGATTAAGAATTCAGAGATGGATTTTGGTGCTGTCCAAATCAAGTCCCACAAATAGTCCCATACAAGTTAAACAGTGAGTTGCCTTGCAGTTCTCCATTCTGGATGTGATTACCTCAGCTGTGCTATTAAATAGAAGGCATTGTACAAAGGCTGAGAACAGCATGCAAATTGAGGCCAATGGACAGTAAATGGCTATGACCCATTACTGTTCACGGCACACTTGCCAAACTGAGTCTTTGAAACACTTCCGGCAGTTAGAATCTTTCCATAGCACAGATGAAAGTTGCAGTTGACAATTACTCCACTGCAGCCAGACTGATTTCTGGAGATTATGAAAGTCTCAGATGCTCTAACAGACTGTCTCCATGGTCCATTACAATGGATGGAGCAAACAAACAAAACTGTGACTAAGATTCTGGATGTGCAATACGTTAACTAAAGGACACAAGCAAATATTTTTTTTCCTTTGTTTTTATCCCCCCCCCCCCCCAAATCCTTCAATCTGCCCATTGGAAAAACAACACTGATGATATCAAAGTTTAAATCCAGTTTTCAAAAATCAGGCACACCAGAATTACTTTTCATTTTAGACCAATGAAAATAAAGCATAAAAAAGAGAAATGACTGGCAGAATTTCATTACTTTAAAAAAGTTATCTGAGGTTATTAATCTGTCTTTCTGCCATTGGAGACCTTGATTAAATGAAAAAGTTCAATGGTCAAAGAACTCTCTGGATGTTCATGTAAATCAACAGTCCATTTATCGAAACCTGTGAAAGGTCAAAAAGAAACAGAAAGCAGAGAACATGCATGACAGTTCCGTAGCTACACGACTGGTACCATGTGGAAGAAGCACTCCTTGTCCTTGGAGTGCAAGAAGACTCACTGTAGATCTGCAGCGCTGTCAATTTTCATGAAGTCCTGTTTGGCTCTGAGTAAAATTTCTGGTTCTAGTCTGGGGACGGCAGGCAGAAGGAAGGCAAAGATGCAAGGAGAGAAAGGGGAAATGGAAAACAGAAAACAAGCCAGTTAATCCAGGTGTGAGTAAACACTTTTTCAACTGCAGTTCACAAGCTGTGTCAAATAACAAAAATTATTTTCACAATTTAATACAGTTTGAATATATCCCCCTTCAAACCTCTCAGCTAATATCAGACTCCCATATACTTCTTAGGTTATTCCATTGTGCAGATGTTTAAATCATTTCTCATGTACGCTTGGTTGTTTGCACTGTACTCAATACAAATTAAATTGGCTAATAACACTGGAAGTATTTCATCATAGACAAAAATACTCAACCTCGTTCAGTTTATCAGCAATATCAATCCTAAACTTTGACAGCCAATCAAAAAAAAACAAGAAATGCAAACAAGTAATCAAAACAACATTTTAAAGCAGAAGTGGGACCTTCAATTCCAGTTGCCATGATTAACATTTACTGTGAGAGCACAGGAATCCTTACAACAGGAATGCATAGCAACCAAAATGGTGGCAACAAAAGTCAACTAGGATAAAACTGAACAGACAGGAAAATCCTATGTTTAACACTAAATATTATTTAAATTCTGTTAAAATAGGAACTTACATAGCTTATAATTAAATGTTAAAAATGAAGACATGGAGAAACAAGCAATTGCAGATGCTGGAATCTGGATCATCAAGCAAACTGCTGGAGGAACTCAGCGGGTCAAGCAGCATCTGTTGAGGGGAAGGACTTGTCGATCTTTTGGGCCAAAACCCTACATCAGCACTGAATGAAGAAGTAAGATAGCCAGGAAAAAGTGGAGAGG
>JARFYF010000053.1:6409463-6420202 GCA_030265395.1 Rhina ancylostomus | reverse complement strand
TCTGGCCTTTGACGTGGGCTTGTTAATGATGCACACATCCCTGGATAAATGAAAAATTTTAAAAACGCATCTTCCAGCTGCTGTTCCATACCAGGCACCATCAATATTTCCACCTATTTTCTTTTGCCGTTACTTTTATTTCTAAATCTGTCTTCCCAAATCACACCACCAACCCTTGACACTCAGCCTCCCTCCCTACTCTCCTACCAACACTCCCAAGCTCCACTTACCTCTGCATTTACAACTTCCTACTGTTCCTCCCTCAGCATCTAACAATGGGCACAGTTCTGGAGATGCAACGACCCAAACTGCTCCACTTGACTCTCCCATCGATACCTTTGTTCAACAAGTGCTCAGGGGAGCAATCCAGCTGATCTCTCACCCCACCCAAAACCACAGTGGATCTGCTGTCACCTCCCTCCTCTCCAGAATGACTGTTCACTTGTACACAAAGCTTTCTTCTTCATTAGCATGTTTTGATGGCAATGATATTGGGAGAAGAGACAATTACATCTTTTCCTTTAATAAAACTCTCAGCCTGGACATACTTGCCATTTGAAACCCTCACAACGGTGAATATAGAATCATATTTTGAACCTCTAATCCTCTCAAGCAACAGTACTTAATTATCCGAACCGACCTTCCAAATATGACATTGAATTGAATAATTTCAGATAATAAACCTTCCAGCTTTATATACATCACCAGCATTCACTTTTCCTGTCTTCACGTAAACTTCAGATCTCATTGGTTGCTTTCTATTTACACTTCTCCCATTCAAACAATAATGACAACTGAAGAACTGCAGATGCTGGAAATTTGGAAAGAGTAGACCTGAGATGCTAATTTTGCTTCTTTCCACAGATGCTGTCTGACCCACTGCATGTTTCTAGCATTCTGTTTTTATCTCCCATTCATACATTACTTGCCGTTCCCACCCTATCGACCAGCTCCAGTCATCCAACTTCTCCCACGTCCTCAGGCAGTCACAGACCCAAAACTACTTTTCTCTCCACAAAATAGAGATTAGAACAATACAGCACAAGAACAGGCCCTTTGGCCCACCATGTTGTGCCGAACTAATTAAATTAGTAATCAAATGCCCAACTAATCCCTTCTGCCTACACAATATCCACATCCCTCCACTTCCTGCTCATTCATGTGCCTAAGAGCCTCTCCAGCTCGAAATGTTGCATTCTCTGCTGAGTATCTTCTGCACCTGTAGTAATTTGGTTCTGAGCTTTTTTGTTTGAAGACTGATACTAATTATTAGTTGCAAATGATGCCAATTGAGTGCTAATTAGAATTGCAGGCATTTTGAGAAATTCTGGTTGTAAATGGTTACGTTTCATTTGGGAATATTCCAGTTTAGCTGCAAGGTTTGTTGGGCACCTAAAACAATTCATGGGATAATTGTTTACAGGATGCATGGTATAGTTAAATCTAAAACACTTATTGATCAAGACTGCGTTTAAATGACTTTCACAGCTTCTGAACATGCCAAATTATTTAGCAGCCAATAAAGTACATTTGAAGGGAAGTCAATTACTGTAATTCAAATGCAGTAACTGAGCAAACAGCAAGCTCTCACAATATGATTACAACCGCTAATCTGGTTTTAGCAGTAAGAAGTCAGGGATAACTCCTCTGCTCTTTAAATAGCACCATGGGATCTTTTATATCTAAGTGAGAGAGCCAACGGCACCTCAGTTTAAAGTCTCATCCATAGGACAGTACTTGAAAATGCCGCATTGCTCAGTTATCCAGATTTGTGTTGTACAAGTCACTGGAATGGAATCCAAACATAATTTTCTGGGTCAAAGGTACTGGTGCAACCCACTGAAACACACAATCTTTAAATCGGCAAAGGAAACATGTATATACGAGTTGAAAGTCTTCCCCTCACTGAATAACTTTTAGAGCCTAGTACTGAGCTCTGAGAAGCAGTTTTTATTAGTATGCTCCAGGGAATCACCATTCACCTAGGTGTTTCTTTTCTAAATGTTTCTGCAGAAACCAAGGCAGTTTGATACCTGGCAGTTGAAATTAAACTGGTGAAAACAAGATGTAGACAGAGTTCATAACGATAATGCTGCAACTGCTCCTGGCGCTTTTAAAATCAGTCCTCATTCTTTCTCTGCAGCTCGAAACTGCTCAGAGTTCCTCAGAACATCCTTGCTCCCGACCCGCACATCTTCCCACTGCAATGTTATAATTTCAGCTTCAGGTAGCAGAGATTACTGATCAATTTAACCTACAGGCACATGTGAAACTTAAACCTGTCCTGTATCAAGTTTACATGCTTTTTATTTAATGCATCTCAAAATCCAAGACATGCACTTCACCTCCAATTCCAATTCAATGACTATCAGCAATAAACAGGTTCAATAAAGCAAAATTTAAAATTAGTTTGGGTTCAATGGATACAATCAATCTAAACTGAGATTTAAAAGAAAAAGTCAGAAGAACAGACTTTGGAGGAGGGTAGTGCAAGAAATTAATGAAGATCCCTCGAGCATACCAATAGAAACTGCTTCTCAGAACGCAGTACCACACTCTATTTTTAAAATTATTCACTAAGAAGATGGTTTCATCTTGTGTATACACATTTCCTTGGTCAATTTAAGGATCAGCGATTAAAGCATGCTGCAATATTACTAAAGTTGTGTAGTAACTTTAAAAATAAATTGTGGTGACAATCATGGAAAATTGTGTGGTGGCAATTAACCAGACCTCTGTACCTCCTGCCAAAGACTCCAAATAACGAGGGAAACCACAGCAACAGATAACTTATGGAGCTCAAAGTTGGACTGGGTATTGAAGTGATATCCAAGTATCATTTAAATAAGTTTAAATTTGGATAACATGAATGATAATAATTTGACTAAACTAAGCACAATTATGAACTTTTGCACTCTTACCAAAAACCCTGAAAGACAAGGGGAAATAATTCAAATTAAAATGTTAGAATTTTGTAAAAATGCTGAGTGCGCACCTGCAGAAAAACCCTTGTGCTAAATCATTGGTGTACATGTCACATTTTCTAAGACCTCTCAAGGGACGACAGTCCAGTAGACATCGCCAACACAGCTATTCTTCACCAATATCTAAATCTAATACCTCCTACACCAACTAGAGGCATGTTTTCGTGAAGTTTCCCAGTTGCCGAGTAAGTCATAATATCATTATTTCCACTCCAGTTTACATTACCTCAGAAGTTGAAATTTCCATTCTCCTAAGCGTTTCTTTTGAAATATTTCTGCAGAAACCAAGATAAGGCAGTTTGATACCCGGCAGGGTATTAAATGGGTTAAAATTAAATAGATGAAAGAAAGAGTTTGTATGAAAATTCAAAGCTCTTAAATGTCACAGAAGACTAAAGTACAGGTGAAGAATCAATTTCCTCCTTTCTTGCAATTGCTGCACAGCTTGTTTCACTGTGTCGGTCCAGATAGGCTTCTTGAATGTTGAATCTGTTGTTTCTCGTTTCCAGTTACCTGCATTCCTTTATTAACATTCTTAATGCTTCAGGTTTTTCATCTTAGTGCAAAATAAAGGCAACTGCAGCATTGCTAGTGAACAACTTTGGGTCTATTAGTTTTTAGGCTTTAGCAAGTTGGATGACTTGGGTATGATGATCCACCTGTAAACACTTTGCAACCCACCCACCCCCAAACATACATATTACACACTGCACCTTAGGGTTTTTTTTTGTTAAAATCCAACCACTTCAATCACCCTCTCTTCTTAATGACCAGGCCCCAGTTTATATCAAATTAAGGATATTCCTTTAATTAGAGTAACTTTTAAGCCAGTAACATGCTACTTTAGCAAGGTCAATTTCCACATCAAGTGTCAAATTTCCATCTTCCAGCAACAAGCAAAGAATACTATTTTACTTACATGTAATTTAACACACAGAATTAAAAACATGTAGGGAAAAAAATTCTTTATATAAAGCAAATCTTTAACAAATATAAATGGGATGATTACACAAAATGAACCCCATCACCATAGTTATCCAGTCTTCAAAGACATTATGTTGAATACATTCAGATTTATAACACCTAAATTAATACAGTTACACTCTCTCACAATCTCACACACACACACACACACAAATGAAATCGCACTAAAATGCAGACATCTGTGCCAACTTGACCCTTTGAACAAAAACAAAAAATAGCCTTAGAACAATTGAGGGCAATTGATGTGTAATTGCAAAGAACTTTAGAAGTGGTGTTCATATCTATAGATATCCTATATAGTGATATTCCCTCACAAAATCATTGACTTCCATGACGAACCAGCACAGAGAATCAGGCTGCTTAGGATTTCTTAACAAAGGCAGGAAAGCTATTCACAATACTTTTCCTCACAAAAAACATTCAAATGTACACACGAGCAATACTTTCGCAAGAGTGTGCCAGCTATGTTGCACACTGAATCACACCAATGTATAAAACCATGCTTCAATAAACTATCCAACAGTCCAAGATACCAATCACGGTCACTATGTAAAATGGAAATGCAAAAAATAAAGGTTATATAGTCCATCACTCTATTAAAAAAAGGACGAGTATTTGAAAGCTTAAAAGCTAGCATAATTACTTATTGTTAAAAATATTGTAGGGGTATTAAATACAGTCAAAGCTATTTTATTCACCAGTATTTTATCTCCAGTAACAGAATCTGTTATTTTTACAAATGGCAGGAACATTTCTTTAGCATTTACTGCATAAACATGCAGTGTAACTCGTTACGCTGACGATTTTACTGACTCACGTTATCCACTCTCATCGTTGCCCCTCTACCCCCACCCTGCACTGCTCTCACACCAACATGTTAATAATATACTACTTGCCTGCAAAGAATCAAAGTCCTCTGGATGCATACATAGCAACTGCTGATTGTAAATATCTTGCAGAACACACAAAAAACTAAACATTGCATGGCTGGCCCACTTACAATATTCTCAGTTCTGAGGAAAGTGGTTCCAATGCTTCCAAAATAGCAATACCACAGGATTCTCTTCATAGGAACTCTCACATTATCCAAATGGGCTCAAACAGGAAACATCCAGTAAAGTACATGTGAAGCTCTTGGATCTTTTCCAGCTCTTGTAAGTCTAAAATTCAAGCATGCTTTTGCAAAGGAGACAGAAACATCTGTGCTATTAAGTTTCTCAAGATTTTGCAGAAGCTCTCAGTATCAATTTAAGATCATCTATAATTCATCAATTTATTTGTGTAGGAGAAACACAAGTCAGCCCTCGTTACAAGGGATTACAAAGATACTTTGTTAGAAGGTAAAACTTTTATTGTCTTTGCCTGAACCACACAAACCAGCTGATAACTGATCGATGGTAGCACTACACAGTGTCTCAGTCATTCCCGTAACCAAGAACTGTCCAGTTTTCAAACATGTATGATACTAATCTATTATTGTGAAAGCAGACCCAGTATTATTTGTATTTTGGTCACAATCATACAAAAAACCCAAAAACTACTACTGGCTTATCATGAAACCCACAATTTGCGAGAACTGAATAAAACCACTATTTCATGAAGATAAAATACTTTTGGGCATAATGTAAAGATACAATCCCAACAAATGAAGTTCTCAGGCTTTGTGGTATCTGAACCGCAGTATATTACCAATCCTTTTTATGATCCTACATAGTACGACACAAATGACATTGCAAATGTTCCTGCTAAAATTAACAAGGGTGCCCAAGTTCAACTTCAAGGAAATATTTTGCTCAAAGCATTTTCACCTTTAAACATGATTTAAAATCAGGATTAGAACACATCTTCCCCAGCCGGTGTAGGGTAAAATCAATTAGAGAACACAAATTTACTAAGTCAGAAAATAAAAAGTTATTTCCCTCTCATGAAGTTCTTGTTTTGATCAGAGCAAGCATGTTGGTAACAACGGATCTCCAACCATTTTTGTAAACATTTTCTAAATGCAAAATTGTATTGCTCTTCCCGGACAATTAAAAAAATGTCACTTTCTCTTTTTTACATACAAAACAGGAGATAAAAATTAATTGTGTGAATTTAACTTAAGTACTGCACAGACTGGAATAAGAGAACCAAAATTCACAAGCCTGGTCTGAAAAGGGGTAAATGCCAAATCAGTCCATGGAAACAGATCAGCTATTTGCACACACAGTATTGATTCTTTCAAATGCAAATGAGATGGAAGTATGATATACCCAGGATATATTATACAGGTATACACGTAACTTTAGCTCCAGACTTCTCTATCCCTTGGCTTCTTCCCATCTCTGTGGTTCTGTTGCACACATTGAGCATCACGTCACCGTAAGCATAAGTAGAAAACATATTAAACATCGTTCTTGTATAGCAACTCTATTCAAAGGGTCAAAGTTAGAAACACTAAAATTACACAGCACTTGAAATTGCCTGTGCTGTTTTCTTCTACTAAACGTACAGCTAATTCTCTTCACGTTTAAAATCTATTGCCTAATTGTGAAGTTCAAATAAACTTTAACATGTTTTCTTTGTCCTTCACTGTTCAAGAACTAAAAAAGCAGTGAATCACCCAAACATTTGCAAGTTCACAAATATTTTTTTAAACTCTTATCATACTTTATATTACCATTCTGATATCTACTTTATTCCAAATTGAACCATTGATAGACCGAATCTGTAATAAATCATTGGAACAACATAGTGTCAAAAAGAGTACAAAAAAAATTATTGGGACAGAAGGGGCTGGAAGTAGTGGGCATACAAGCGAGATTGACAAGAGCAGTTGAATAATAACAAGGTTACATTTGGATATGTGGTACTTTTTTAAAAAGATCCCAAGGACAGAAAATATAACAAAATGCAGATGAATTCCAACATGTGGATCCCTCTTTATGCTGTTTATATGAATGCAAAAATTACTAAATGGTTCTCAAAATATCCCAAGTAGTTATCAACCTTGCTGCTTGTAATCATCAACATTGTTATACAGAAGTAAATGGATATCATAATATAAACTGGGCATCACAAGAAAGGGGAAATGTCCACAAGTAGTGTTAATGGAATCAACTTTTACGGAACTAAAACAGTATCTCAAGTAGATGGAGAAACTGCACACTTTCACTTAGAATATAGGAATCTCAAGCTGCCCTTCGTATGGGCAGGCCTCTGCTAGGTATTAAACTTACAGACTCCAAGTCAAATGATTTTGGCAGTTGAAAATATTACAATACTCCAGGAAAGGTTCAAAAGCACATTCTTCAATATATTGGGCAATAACACTGTCCTCTTAATACCTACTTTTGGCCAGATGCAACTATTTTACAGCCTGCACTCTTTTGCAAGCAACACGTTACTAATACATTATGACACAAATATGTTCAATCTATAAGATGATACAATATTGTACTCGCCCAATAATAGGTACCTTAAGAAAAGGCTGAGGCAATGAAATACTGGATTACCATTGCAAGATATACTGGAGTAGAATGTGCCTTTGTTTTAAGTAAAGAAAATTGGGTTACATAATCAAAACTAATTGCAAACCTCCTGCCAACATATTTTAATTTCCCATAGCACGTCCTAGGAAACGTCCCTTATTGAAAAAAAATCTGAACTGGAAAAGTGGAATGTGGTTGGAACATATGGGAAGACAGTATTTTTCAACATATTATGAAACAGAAAACACAATCAGCTGTAATTTTGTAGGAATATAAATCTTAAAGACAAAACTCTGACATTTTAATAGACTTCAAAGGCCAAGGTTTTTAAGCTACTCCAAAAATTATAGGTGCACTACTCTCAACATCACTTTAAAAATGCTATCTTTTCCCACCTTTAACTTTTTTTTATATAGCCTTCAAAAATAATTGGGCAAAGAGAAACCATTTTACATCAGCAGACATTTAATGTTCTGTAGCGAAAATAAAAACAAAAGAAATTGAAAGCCCACTTGAATTGGATGTCAACATTAAGAATTGGCTGTACAAGTATTTTTTTGTAACTTACAAAGATATGGCTGCTTTGACAAAATGCTGATAAAGACAACAAACGCGCAGTTTTTCAGGATTCGATCACATTCATTTTTAAACGTTTCAATCTGCAAAAAAAAACAATTCAGTTCACAAGATCAGACCTGATGACTCAGTGATTTTTGGTGGTGCATAGCTGTTTTTTTTCCCCCTGGTTTCCTTTTTCAAGATTAAACATCTTAAGTGTTTAAGATAAAACTAGCAATGAAAACTGTGTGATAGGTTTACAGGATTATCACATCACACTTTATCACTCATTTACTTGGAACAGCTTGACCATAATATTTTAAAATACAATCATCAGCTGTAATGGAGTAGTTCCTTTTTTGTGAACTGGTTAGATTTGAACTGCAGAACACTTTGCCCTTTTAGATCCCAGTAAATTTTAAAAACAAAGGTCTAGACGGACCCAACCTAAACTTCTTTAAAAGGGTATTTTGAAATAGAACACACAATCGTTTTTCTTTTAAATTTACAAAACTCAAATGGGATTTTAGTAGTTGACTACTAATTATTTATTTGCCACCACTTGATACTTCGTTATTCTGGAAGAATGCAACAGGGGCCCACATTTCCGATTCACATGGATAGATTTGCGTTTTATGCAAATCTTCAGAACCAGGTACAAAAGACTAAATTGTTTTTGAGACGAATTTTAGAAAATTCTTCAGATAATATACTTAGAGACAGAGCGCAAATCAGTCAGCATTGTCGTTTATGACAAATGCTTATCTTTAAGATGCCAGAAATATTTTTATTTGCTCTGTTAAGATCACATTTCATTATGGTCATAAGCAAAATCTACACCTGCTTTTAATGAAGCTACATCTAAAACTTGTCACTCATTTCGCTATGTGTATTTACAGCATTTAAATTTTACAAGGTTGAGATATTTAAGCTAATGTTATCTATTTACAGGAGCCTTTGATCTTGTCTTTTGCTATTAAACCTTTCAAACAAAGGAATCCACAGGAATGATTCATTCAATAGGCAATACAACAGAGACTGAAGAAAATTATACCTTTTTTTGTTGCTAAGATGAATGAATTTCATGTTCTACAAATTATACTTTGACATCACAAGTTTACACCCACTTTGTCCTTTTTTGTACACAACAATTGGTTGCTGTAATTGGGAAGGTGTGTTAACTTGCTGGATGAAACAAGCCAAGAGGTTTGCCTGAACATAATGTAGGGGCACCTGCTGTGCTAAAACACTGCTGTAGCTTGGCAAGACTTTTCATTACTTGACTTGAAATCGTTACGACAAAATAAAAGTATCTGCCAAAAATATTAGGAATTTCTGCTAACTATGCAGATTCTAATTTTGAAAAGATCAAAGCAACTCCTATAAAATAGCAAGCCGAATTTAAAATGATTTGATTTTGTTAATAACTGTAGGATACAAAATGGGACACAGCATTAAAAAAACACACACGCACGCACCCACACAAGTCCTGTGTCTGAACCTTGTGAACCAAGCTGTCAGTGAAGTTTATTCTAACTCTACTTATATAAAAAATATCCCCTTGTATTGTTCAGTCATCCCCAGAATTAACTTCCTCCTCTTCCTCCTCCTCTTCTTCTTCCTCCTCCTCCTCCTCATCATCTTCTGGCTCTTCTTCCTCATTTGTTTCTGGTGGAGGACTCTTCTCTTTCTTTGATTCTTTAGCAGGACTTTCAGGTGGTTGCCCCTTAGAAGGTGGTGATGCCTTTGTGGTAGCAACCCGCCCCTTTCCTTTGCCTTTTACCGGACTGGGAGTTGCAGGGGTGACTTAAAAGGAAAAAGACACACAAATCAGTAATTAAAAGTGCTCTTTAATGCAACACAAATCACTTGTTTTTAAAATGATTCAATACAACTTCAGATAAACAGGCTTTTGATATAAGAACAACTTTGATACAAGATCAATTAAATGCTTGGCCAAATGGCAGCAGGGAAAATAAATTGTTTTTGATCAGAAGAATCCCAACATCAAATTCTTAAATTTACCCAGGAGATATGGCAAGATGCAGGAACTACTAAGCAGTCACGACCACTCAATCGACACCACTACATGCCCAACAAGACAACTGGTTTCTGTGTTAAGAAAAGGGTTACATTTTTGTTTACATTAAGCATTTAATTATGGCTTGAAACATCAGGTTTAAAATTCAAGAAATATTTAAGATTTAATATTACAGATAATATTTAAGATGGCAATACTGGAACATTAATGCATATTAATAACCAGCATGTTCCTAACTGCTAAGCATGGAGACCAAAAGTTTTCATGGAACCCTTGCATATATTTGGAAAACTACAAATGTAATCACTCATGTATGACTGAATAATGAATTAAGGAAGGGAAGTTTGGTAAGGGGAGGGAAAAAGTGGTGCTAACTTTCTCATGAAGGTCATCACACTTCAACCAAAGAAACTGGAAAGCTGCACACATACCAGGTTGGACATTTAAGCAAGACCAGTTGAAGATGTAGGTTTAAGCTTGAATGCAGAAATATTATTCAACTTTAATTTTAAAAATTCTTTATAGATTTTAAAACATGAAAAAATTATGATAAATGATATTAAATAGAGACACAAAGGATGACATGGCAAGCTTGGAGCACAGTAAAACTCAAGTCATCAAAATTTCTCTGGCTGCGGTTGTAAAGAATACTTTCTGAGAAGGAAATACATAAACATTAAAGAAAACTTCCCCAAACACTTT
>JARFYF010000053.1:6390806-6406300 GCA_030265395.1 Rhina ancylostomus | reverse complement strand
CTTCAGTTCCACTGTAATCCCATAGGCACCAAAAGCTGGCTTTCATCCAAATATCCATTCTTCATATAGACTTAGAACAGTACAGCACAGCATCAGGCCCTTTGGCCCAAGAGGTCAGTACGACTATAATGTTTATGTTAAACTGCATGTGTGCCTGCACATGGTTGATATACCTCTATTCCCTGCCTGTTCATGGGTCTGTTTAAATGCCTCTTAAATGTTGCAATCATATCTGTTTCCACCACTTCCACTGGTAGCATTTCCAGGGACCCACCACGGCATTTAAGAAAAAATTGTCACTTAAATCTCCTTTAAACTTTCCCCCCTCTCACCTTAAAGTTACGCCCTCTAGGATTTGGCATTTCCACCCTGGGAAAAAGACTCTGTCTACTCTACGCCTCTGATAATTTTATAAAATTCTATCAGATCACCACCCAGCCTCCGAGACTCCAGAGAAAACAACCCAAATTTGTCTAACTTCTCCTTCTTTTACTCTCTATTCAAGGAAACATCGAGGTGAACTTTTTCTGCATCATCTCCAAAGCCTCCAGAACTGCACACAATACTCCAAATATGGACTAATCAAAGCTTTATACAGCTACAACACAACTTCCCAAGTTTAACACCGACTGATGAAGGCAAGCACGCCGCAAATGTTCTTTATCACCCTATCTACTTGTGATGCCCCTTTCAGGGAGCTATGGACTTGCGCCACAACATCTCTCTGCACATCAATGCTTCTAAGGGTCCTGTCATTTACTGTATACTTTCCTCCCCTTACATTTGACCTCCCCCAAAGTACACCACCTCTCACTCATCCAGATTAAACTCCATCTGCTTCTCCTCTGCCTGCGTTTCCAACTGGTCTATATCCTACTGAATACTTTTACAACCTTCCTCACTATCCATAACTCTACCAATTTTTCTGTCATCTGCAAACTTACTAATCAGTCCCCTTATGTTTTTGTCAAAATCACAAACAGAGGTCCCAGCACTGATCCTTGCAGAATACCACGGTCACAGACCTCTAGTCAGAATGACCACCCTCCATCAATTTCCTCATCTAAGGCCAAGCCAATTTTGAATCTAATCCACCAAGTCTCCATAGATCCCATTTGACTCAGCCAACCATGATGGACCTTGTTGAAAGCTTTACTGAAGTCCATGCATACAACATACACTGCCCTACCCTCATCAATCATCTTCATTACCTCCTCAAAGAGAACTCAAGTTTCGAAGACATGAACTCCCCTGCAGAAAGCCATGCTGACTATCCCTGATGACTCTACTTTTCCAGATGCGAGTAGATCCTACTCCTTCGAATCTTCTCCAATACATTTCCCTTCCACTGACGCATGCTCAACAGCCTATAATTTCTGATTTGTCTCGACTGCTCTTTCTAAACAGACCAACAATACTGGCTATTCTTCAGTTCTCTGTCAAGGGAATACAAAGATCTCCATCAATCTTCTCTCTGTGAATCTTCTCTCCTCCTTCTCTCGATGACCTGGGATAAGTCCCATCAGGTCCTGGGGACATCCATCTTAATGCTTTTCAAGAAATCAACCTCCTCCTCAATATCAACATGCCCTAGAACATCAGCATACTCCTCACTGATCTTGCTGTTCTCCAAATCTTTCTCCATGGTGAATACCAATGCAAAGCCAATAAAGATTAGAACTATAGAAAACTACAGCACAGAAAACCGGCCAATCGGCATTCTAGGCTGTGCCGAAACATTATTCTGCTAGTCCCATTTGCCTGCACTCAGCCCATAACCCTCCAGACCACTCCCATCCACTTATCTATCTGATTTAATAGAACCATAGAAAATTTAATAGAATCATAGAAAAGTATTCATTAATACTTCATCCATGAAAGGCAACAAAATGTCAATGACAGTAGCTACACAACTAAGCTCAGTCTTACCTGATATCTATTAAAGCACTAATTATTGCCACCCAATTGTTAAGAATAGCTCATTTAATGAATGCCATGATTTTCCTGGTCCAATACACAGTACACACCTTGAATAATTTAATTTGACCAGCAATTTATAATCATATAATTGAACCTCCATAGGTCCAACACAGTCAACTTGAATTGTTAACTTTTTCCACAAATGAGTACCTGAGCACCAATGTATTTCCTGCATTTTCCAATTTTATTTCAAATTTCTTGCATCTGCAATATTTCACTTTTGTACTTCAATCAAGATCACAATTATAATCTTATCACATTCTCAAAATCTTTCCAGGAGGCATAAGTTATATCACTCACTTTCCTGAATGGCCTCTTCATCTTCTTCATGCTCCTCTTCACTTCCTCCGTCATCCAACAGGATTTCTCTCTGTTTGCTTGCAGCTTTGGATGCAGCTTGCCTTTTCTGACGACCATCTTTGTGGCCTTTTTCATCTTCACTCTCATCATCCCCTGCTAAAAGATGCATATAGATGGCATTAAATTTTAAAATCACAAATCCACACCACTTGTACTGGAAGACATTACAGACACCAGCAACATATGTTTGCACCTTTATGAAATTGTGATGCTGATTTCCAAGACCATGGTGGTTGATGGTCCACATTCCAACATGATTGGTTTATGGCATGGAAAATAATGTGTACCAATTCAATTGGGATTTATACTGTAGCTGGGTCATTCTAGAAAGCTACAATAAAAAAAAATCCACTTGAAGTTAGACATGTTCTACACTGATAATAAAGTGGAGTACTACCTTATATTTTCCCCCCGTGATGCTAATTTACAGAATAAACATTGGAATGTCATTGACCTTACCAATTTTCTTCATTTCAAAATACCAAACCTTACAGGAAATAAACTTCAGCGATTGCTTATTCCCATAATGATTACTCTTTAGTGAGAAGTTCCTCACTGGGTACATTAGAGCCAAATCAGACATTTTTCCTCTGGCATGTATTTGCTAATAGTTAGCAGGCCATAGAATTGGCCATTCTGTCACCAGGATCACAGAAAAAATTTTTTGATGAAATTCCTTGCCCAAGTTATAACACAACAATCTTTTTGGTTGAGCGATCCATCGTTTGAAAGCACAACTTTTAGCATCACTGGAACTGTAGAAGCAACAGTATGAAGTGGTAAGAATGACAAATATGAACTGATCGAGCAGCAAGTGACAAATTTACAAATATGATTCGGTGAGCTCCTTAAAAAGCTGGTAAAATAACAATTTAATGATATCATTGCCTGGAATCATCACATGAAAAAATATTAAAATATATCATGCCATCAATGCAATGTTTTTGTGTCAGTTGTGCAAAAACTGCTAAAAGAAACCCTGATACATTGAGTGTTCCAGGCTAACCATCTCAATGATTTCTTTAGGTATATTATTTCTATTAGTTCTACTGTAAGAGTTATAATCAAATCCAGCATTTAGGTTAACTGTTCAGTCAAAAGTTAAGGGAGATTCCCAGAGATGTAAAAAAAATACTGAAGTAATTTGCAGATTCCACAATCACCTCACTTTAAATGCCTGCCCAGTTTCACGTTGTAGATTTTCCTGATCATTATGATGCACACTGCTTTTCAGAAATAAACAAGTATCTCATTACTAAGTGGTACTTACACTGATATGGAGACAAAAATTACCAAACTCTTATTGATATAAACCAAATGATCTTCAACTCAGACCAGCCACAGTAGTTCTCAACCCCTGCAAACACACACACACGGCCAGCCTTTTAAATACTTGAAAAAGCGTGGGAAATTAGCAGGCAACAAATCTCAGCCACTGGAAACCAGTTAAGATTTCAAGAATCAGATGCCTGCTAAGGAACCGACACCCAAGATAGTGATCATGAAAGAGTCAAATCTGTGCAAAGGAGCATAATGCTTCAAAAGTGAGCAACATAAATATCATAAAGATGCAAAGGGCCAGTAAAAGTGAACAGAACATTTTGCACTGTTTCAATGTCTTGTATGCCACTGAATAAACAGAAAGGAATATGCAGCATTGTCATGTCCTTCAATCACTAAGATGGAACAATTTCAAACCCAACAAGTCTTTTTTTTAAATACCAGTTGTCAGAGGTGCTTTAGTTAAATTCGTTGAGGCATTTCTACATTAATGTCTGGTCTTCAACTGTTTCTTCAGTTTACCAGTCTGGAGAAAGCCCAGCAATGAAAAGACAAGTCTGGAAATTATTTTTATACTTGTTCAACGATGATTTGCTGGTGTTTCACAATGATACTTGAGCTAATCATCGAACTGTTATGGCAAAGAAAGCAGCTGTTCTGCGCATTAAGTCTGTGCGAGCTCCCGGTGAAACAATCTCCTCAGTCCCATTTCCCCCCCTTCTTTCCCCAAAGCTTTGCAAATTATACTCGTGCCATTCAGTTCCTCTTCAAAGGCATTGATTGATTCTGTTTTCACCTTCCTTTCAGCACCAAACCCCTTCCTTTAACTGTTCAAGTAAAATGGCTTTCCACACCGCCCCCCCCCCCCACTTATATCCACAAAACTTTAAACCTGCATCTCTTAGACTTTCTTCTACAGCATTCCTTCAGGATCAAGAATGACCTATTTCCATTTTGATGTTGTAGGTACTGAGGTGGCTAACATGGCCAAGGTGGGAACTGCATACTTTTCCACAGAGAGGGCAGGAAGGCGAGTAATTTGTGAACTGGTTCCGTCCTTCCACTGGTTATGCAGGGCTTCTGTGTGCTCCTGACATATGACTGCAGGCCTCTCAAATGCTCTTTTTCCACTTTGGAACAGTCATACGCCAGAAATTCCCAGAGTCAGTGGGGATGTTGCATTATTTCAAGATGGTTTTGTGCACATCCTTGAATCTTTTCTACCATCTGCCTGATAATCACATCCCATGAAAGAACTTACAGGAGGTGAATTGGGATTTTACAGAGACTGCACCTACAACAGAAACACTCTCAGTGTAGAATGATGTCAGACCAGATTGTATCATTGTTCCCATACACTTGTAATATTAGGGCAAGAAAGATTGACATCTCACCTCTAATAATTTTCCTTAAACCGCCAGCTATTGGAAATAGGTTATCCCAGCTAAACCAGTCATGATCTTACACACCTCTATCAAATTGCCTCTCAGCCTTCTTTGTTCTAAAGAGATTCAACTCCCAGAAACAACAGCCTAAGTACCATGTTCATTTAATCAGCATTGCACTTCCACAATAGGATTTGGTGAAAATATGCTCTAAGCTAAACAAAAATCTTAAGAAAGGTGATATTTAAAATCTTATTGTTTTGAAGCAGCAAAGAAGATTCTGTGTGAGGATATACAAGTCACTAAAAGGCAATAGTAGTAGTAAACATGGCCATAAAGGAGTTATCCATAATGTATGATAATAAATGATAATTTGTGATAGCAAGACAATAATTAGAGGGTATAAATTAGAAACAATTTCATTACAAAGTCATTGCACAGGATAATTTAAATGTGGAATCTTTTACCTTAAATGAGCAACGAAACCAAGTTTCATTTTGTATGAAGGCTATGAAATCCAGAGGAATATTAAAATTTACAACGAGCAACTAGTAATGTGACATTAGATTTAGTATAATCACACATAGGAAAATAATGCAGACTTGAAAGATGAATTTTGATTTATTACACCAAAAGACTAATGGATATTACAAAGTATTTCAGTAAAATGCAAAGAAAACATTTTAAGAAGCCCAAATGAAAACATTTCGTGTGCTGCTGATAAATCTATCCCACTCTGAAAATGGAACCCATTTTTATTTGTCGAATAAGGACTCACTTTGAGCTACAAGTTTCATCCTGAATAAAAATTCCCACAAAAGGCAAGCATTAATACACTCTCCCACAAACTACATATTTTAGAAAAGTGTTTCAATGAAGCAACCTGTTATGGGTCAGATGACTGCAAACTGCACAAGGTTTACTGAGTTAATTGGGCCATCCTTGAAATGTTTTTAAATATACACTAGACTACACACTCTGCATGATAAACATAAATGTCACCAAAACAATGTGGTGTAATACAAAAATTATCAAAAGTTTAAATAGAGAAAAACATTACAGTACAGTAACACTGATTTAATCAAGACTGGACTATAAACAAGCAAAACAGCACAAATCGTCACAAAGAGAATAAACTGAGCTAATTTCAATAGAAAGATTGCAATAAAAGCATTCTAGCAGAGAATACCTGGACTGTTTTCCCTCCAACAAGTTAATCACTTTTAGTCTCCATCCTCCAATAAGAATGTCATCTATTATGATATAGCCTTTCATTAATCTGAAAATTTAACTGTTTCTCTCTCCACAGGCACTGCCCAACCTGTTAAGTATTGCCAGCATTTTCTGTTTAAATTCTATATCTCCAGCATCCACAGTTTTCTGCTTTCAAACTGCAAGCACTAAAATGGTGATCAGCAAGAAAACAAATGGATCTATGGCTCAAGTGTAAATATAAATTCTTCAACAAATATATTTGTAGTAAATATTATTTATAACGCAACTACAAAGAAAAGTTGACATACAGAGTGCTGCTGCAGGTCTTCCAATCACAACATCTGTTGCTGAAAATACATTCATGGTTTTTCTCTCTACTGGCCCAGAAATCCATCCAACATATCAGTCTGAGGCTTATTGCCTGAACCTTGGGCCTAAATCCCCCACTCATGCTCTATTCAATTGGGTTACAGGTTAACTCATTACACCTCTTGCAAGATCTTTCTGCCAAGTCCACTAAAAGCAGAATAATTGTTGTTCTAACCATTCCCCACAACCAGCCTGTTAGTCCTCTGAACTTACCCCTTGAACTGTAGTTTTCCCAGGGTGATGATAGCCTGAATAGCATTGAAGCTTTAACCTGTACAGGTTAAACATGCTCATGGCCATCAGCTTTACTCAAAGACAAATTCAGAGATACTAACTTTGTGTATAACACTCCTCCTATTCTATTGATCATCCATTTTCAAATTTCTAAAATCAAATTCTTATCTGCACAACTTCCAAAAAAGAACTACTGTAGTCAAAGAAAGCAAGGACCAATGGATATCAAGATGTCAGTGCTGACATACAACAGTCACAATTTTCAGAAGATTACAATGACAACCACTCTGTGCTATCTAGAGAGCAATGAGAGGTCGCTCAACATTTCACGAGAGTAGTCACGATTACCAATGGCCCACACTGGTTGGCACCACTAACATTTAAAACAGCCATACAGCCACCACGGATCAAATACAGCACTTCTGGATTCACTCTGTCAATAATTCAAAATCATCTACAACACAAAAAAAATACAAACTTTGGACACTCAGGTTGTTTTAACTGCTGAATCTTCCAAAGATAATTCAGATGTGACAGAATGTATCAGGACATGATCTCTGGAAATACATCATGAATTAACAGCCATTTTTTAGGCAAGTGAGACATCCAAAGCTGCAACCCAAGTATGTGTATAGTGTATGAAAAAAAGAGGAATTAATGCCGGGATTTATTACTGGATGATAAATACTATCCTGGTGTCCCGTTTGCATTTTGTTTTCAACAATTCACAAAAATTAATTAATACTGAAGTTCTTTTTCAAATTATTTGGAAGATGTAACAGAGTAACCAATTTTGCTTTCAAGCAATAGGCTTATAGTTTGAAGGCATCGGCAGTCAGCCAAAATTAATGCTCCAGCAGTTTTGATGTTTTATCATTACCAGTTATAATTAAGCCTAAACAAATGGAGACAAATGCTGGAGAGTAAAGATCTGCAATTTGATCTACTTACAATGAGTTAATTTTAACAAAAAGGAACACAGTAATAGACGGTGTCCACGAGGTACAAAGATTACGAGCAGGGGCAAGGAATGAAGTTGGAGGGACGCTCCTACTCCACATATCATCCATTATGCATTCCTGGAGTGCACATATATAGAATATTGATTGACAAGGCTTGGCAGCAATGTCCTGCACAATCAAATATGCTGCAACACTCAGGATAAGGTAGGAAACAATAAAAAAAATTCTCAGCTAATATACTGATCCGGGTGGAATTGTATCAGCATATATTATGAACTTCAGAATGAGAAGTCCAGGAGAGAGAATAAGTTGCGGGTTTGGGGCTAACAGGGTCGGAGTAGGTGGTGGTGGAGGAGGAGGAGGAGGAAGGTGGGGGACAGAAAATGGAGTGTGTTGAGATTATGAAACAAAGCAAATACATACCTGGGACACATCTAAAGTACTTACCATTCAAAAGTACTGACTATAATTACCTTCTTTAAAATACAAGTTGTTTGGAGATTGGAGTTATCCTTTAAGCAGCAATTCCAGGAACCCAGAAAGAAGAAAAAAATGCCCCATTGCCAAAAATTATTACACATATACACAAAGTTATGAGAATGATTGTCATTTGACTAACTTTTTTGAAAGCATTACAAACAAATACGATACTTGGTACCGAGTTTCAAGGACAGCCAACATTGCCACTTGCAGAATATCAGTTAAATTACCATCCAACGAAGTAAAGAACAAAACATAATAGTCTTGATATGGATTTTTCATAAACCAAAGAACAACAAGCTGAATCAACTGGCAACCAGTCCCCATTTACAGTCAACTGTTCCCCTGCAGATCTGGAATTTGTGCAGTAGTGCAGAGCACAGTAGCACTGGTGTGCACAATTTAAAAACATACAAAGGTTCTGCCTTAAATTAATCAAACTTAGCACACAGGTGAACCAAAACAAAAAAGTGTCACACTATGTTATTCATAAACACTGCTGTTTAGCAGCTCAACGTGATGTTGACAGACATCTTAATACATATTAAATGGGCAGCAGAAACAAAAGAAAGATTGGACACCAAGTCAAATTACTGGCACCAATAAGCTGCTGGCCCTTATGATAGCTATATCATACCTGTAACCACCCTGTACAGTGGAACAATTTCTTTTCCACCCACTCTCCATCTAATCTGATAACTCCAGGACACATTTAGGTGTTAGAATGAGTTAAGAGATTAAGAAGGTTTCAGAGATGGGATATACCAGTGGGCAACTGGCAGAACTTTTCAATTTTTAATAATTTTAAGATTCTTGCATAAGTATGGATGGAGTGTAAATATAAATTATATTTCACTGCATGCAGGGTCCCAGCTCATACAAGAAAAATGAAAGGGGTAATTCAAAGTCAAAGATGAGGAAAACAAAATTAATCAGACAGGTAATAAACTTTCTACATGATTTAAATCCTAAAGGTTACATGCAGAGCACGGAGCTTTCAAAGAATGCCTCTCTCAAATCTGCTCCCTTAATTTGTATGGAACTTGATTTTGGCATTCCCAGGACTTAGTACAGGAACAAAATCAGTAAGGGTTTCTGATCTGAATTCAAGCCCAAGTCAGTAGGATTCAAGTTCGCACTACAAAGACTACAGAATAAAATCCAGGCTAATATACCAGCGTTGTACTGAGGGAGTCTTGCACCATCATTGATTTTGAATTTCAGTTGAGACATTAAGCTGAGGCTCTGCTTACTCTCAGAGCCACATTATCATGCAGCACCAAAACAGGTCCTTTGGCCCACCATATCCAAGCCGATCTTTTTGCGCACCCTAATCCCATTTGCCCGCATTACACAGCATGGAGACAGGCCATTCAGCCCACCACATCCACACTGACCAGTGGGAACCCATTCACCTTACTCTCATCTTCTAGCACCAGGCTTGTTATGCTTCAACAATTCTTAAATGCTGTTAGCAACTCTGCCTCTATCACTCTCTCAGGCAGTGCATTCCAGGTACTCACCACTCTCTGAGTAAAAAAAAAACTGCCTCAAGATGCCCTCTAAATCTCTTACCCTAAATCTACAGCCTCTGGTTTTATCTACCTGATATGGGGAAACGTTTCCTGCAGCTTATCCTATCCATATCCTTCAATTTTATATTACTCAATCATGTCCTCTCTTAACCCTCTCTAATCCAGAGAAAACAAATCTTGCCTCTCCGGTCTCTTATAACTGAATCGGTCCATCCCAGGCAGTATTCGGGTGAATTGCCTCAGTAACCTCAATAATGCTAACACACCTTTCCTTCAATGTAGTGATCAGAGCTGCACACAACACTCTGGCTGACCAATGTTTTATAAAGTTGGAGCATAACCTGCATGCTCTTGTATTCAGTACCCTAACTAATGAAGGCCAGTATCTCATATGCCTTCTTAACCTTGGTATCCTTCAAGGATCTTTGTAGGATATGCTGTAAAATTTGGTACAATGCCCCAGCTTGTACTTCTGAAGCAGATGACCAAGTCATTATACAATAAGATCTTTTTAAATGGCACATTTCAGATGAGGGTTGAACAAACAACTTGTTCTGCATACAAGCTGCAGTATGCATCACATAAATCATATTATGTGTCTAGGCATCACAAAGTGCTCTGGCTGACCTCTTAGCCAAATCTGAACTTCATGAAAACCACAACTGACATTGTACGGCACAACCCACCTGTGGCCCTTTCCCAGATTTTGAAATATCCTTTCCACTTCAGATCCTCCCCGTCATTGTATCTTAGAGTCACAGTCATACAGCACAGAAACAGGCCCTTCAGCCCACCAGTTACATGCCAACCATCGAGTACCCATCCATACTAATCCCACTTACCAGCACTTGCTCCATAGCCTACTCCGCCTTGGTGACTCAAGAGCTCATCCAGATACTTCCCAGATGTTATCAGAGTCCCTGCTCCACCACCTGCTCAAGCACTTTGTTCCAGGTTGCAACCACACTCTCAGTGACAATAAAATTTCCTCAGACCTTCTAACTCCTCACCTTAGGTCCATGTCTTCTGGTCTTAGACACTTCCATTATGAGGAAAAGTTTCTCCCTCTCTGCTCTATTTACCTCTTCAAAATTTTGTAAACATTATGTAGACAAAATTATGAAGGGCATAGATAGGGTGGATAGTGAAAAACTGTTTTTAGTGACACATTAGTGAACAGGATAGGTAGATAATCTTCCTTGGTTGCATATGCTAAACATTGAATGTAGTTGTGGCCACTGTAGAAGTGGTTATGCATGATAGGAGTGGTCACGCACTGTACAAGTGGCCATGTGCACACTACTTCCAAACTCCAGTTAAGATAAGATCTCTTTATTAGTCACATGTACATCAAAACACACAGTGAAATGCATCTTCTGCGTAGAGTGTTCCGGGGACAGCCCGCAAGGGTCGTCACTCTTCCAATACCAACATAGCATGCCCACAACTTCCTAACCCGTACGTCTTTGGAATGTGGGAGGAAACCGGAGCACCCAGAGGAAACTCACACAGACACGAGGAGAACGTACCAACTGCTTACAGACAGCGGCTGGAATTAAACCCCGGTCGCTGGCGCTGTAAAGCGTTACACTAACTGCTACACTACCGTACTAATATTGTATGTGGGATTTTTGCGAAAGGCACTACAGGACATGATAACAATTCAAAAGCCCTTTATTGTGGGCCTTGGCCTGCGTCTATTTGAACTGATCTGAACCACTGAACATCGTTCATTCACCTCCATCATTATTCTACTTTAAAAGCTATATTTTTACACTAAAAACAGACAAATCAAATTGTCCCCATGCATGCACTATTTTCAAGGTCTGTCTCTGGAAGTGCAGAGGGGTGTCCCTGCTGTTGCCACAGAGGAATCACTGCCAGTATCCTCCTTTGCTCAGCAGCCAAGGAGCAGCTCTCCGAATTGCAGTCTGGCTTTTGTCCATCCAGGAGCACTGTGGACATGAATTTCACCATACGACAGCCCTAAGAGAAATGCATCAGGCAACATCGACTGCTACATACAAATCTAGGAGGCATAGGCTTAGGGTGAGAGGGGAAAGATTTAAAAGGGACTTGAGGGGCAACTTTTTCACACAGAGGGTGGTGAGTATTTGGAACGAGCTGCCAGAGGAAGTGGGTGAGGCAGGTACAATAGTATCATTGAAGAAGCACTTGGATAGGCACGTGGATGGGCGGGGCTTGGAGGGATATGGGCTGAACACCGGAAATTGGGACGAGCTGGATGGGCACCGTGGTCGGCATGGACTGGTTGGGCCGGAGGGCCTGTATCCGTGCTGTATTGCTCTATGACTCTATGATATGGACATTTTCAAACTTTCTAAAAGCCATTGTCTCTGTCAACCAGCTCGAACTGTCGAGGAAATTCACCATGAGGATCATGTGAGCTATTGGCTCTGTTGCCATTAACACATCCCTAACATGTATACATGTGAGAGTTTACTTTTCCAAGAAGTGACATGATATTCTCAAATTCAGCTGCCCATAGAAATTCATCTCCATCTCCTGTTTTCTTCATGATGGCATGTAAGCCAGGATACTAAGCAAAGGATCCAAAAGAGAGCCAATCTCAGGGAAGAATGGTGCCAAACTACAGTGTCATTGTTCCAACAGATTTTCTGATAGCTCTGGCTGCCACACAGCAGCCCATCTCCAAAAAACTTCCCATGAGGAGAGCACTAACCTTCAGAATTAATGGGAAACTGTTCAATCTATCGTGACTACACTCCAGTACCAAGGTTACATGAACCTCAGCAGCTTAGTTGCAGTAAGCAGATGTCAGACGCAATTGCATGTGTTGTGGCTGGGGCTCTAAGCCAGCATCTTCATTGTGGCTACACAGCCCCTGATTGATTGAAGAAAGGGATGCTTGATGGTCCTGTGGTCAGACCTGGTACAATATTTACAGGACAGCAGTGATCACTGCCGTTCAATGTGCTTTTGAGACACGGAATACCCTATAGCAGGCAGCTCAAGGCATGAGAACCATACCATGAAATGCTGTCTGAGGCTCATGCTGGCTTAAAGTAGAGAAGGTACATTTGGAATGGTAATGAGGACCATGAGGTCATGCATCAAGAGCACACAGAACCCATACAGAAACAATAGAAGTATATAAATTTACAAATTTCTATAGATGTACGGTGGAGAGCATTCTGAATGGTTGCATCACTGCCTGGTATGGAGGCTCCAATGCACAGCATCAAAAGAGGCTACAGAGGGTGACAGACTCAGCCAGCTCCATCACAGGCACAACCCTCCTCACCATGGAGGACATCTTCAATGAGTGGTACCTCAAGGCAGCGGCATCCATCATTAAGGACTCTCACCATCTGGGACATGCCCTCTTCACATCACTACCATCAGCGATGTGGTACAGGAGCCCGAAGACCCACAGTCAATGTTTCAGGAAGAGCTTCTTCTCCTCTGCTATCAGATTTCAGAATGCTCCATGAACACCACCTCGTTATTCCTCTTTTGCACTATTTGTAACATTCTAATTTTTATGTATTGTACTGTAGTGCTGCCGCAAAACAAACTTTACAACATGTCAGTGATGACAAACCCAATTCCAAAATAGATTCCATTTATTCATGATCTTGATTTATCATGCCTTCTATAATCTGGAAAGTTCTTTCAAGAGGTTCACAGCAACCATCACGGACCCACAAGATATCCTCTATTTTCTAGGGAGCGAGTCCCTCAGGATTGAGGTTAAATTGCTTCTACTCAAGTTTTGTGGGTTCTGAGTTAGCTAAAGAGGGCAATGCAAGAACCACAAACTCTTGCCCAGAGCAGCAGGTGCCCGACTCGTCGGGCAGGCGAGTTGTTTGTGAGGTGGTGATTATGGATACAGTCACAGCTCAAACTATTTTTGTGCAAGAACAAAATCAGAGCACTCAAAATGTTAGAGTTGATTTATAATAATTAAAGAACTTACTACTCCAATTTATTTTGCCTTTTCTGAATATCAAAGAAAAATTCCTGCCACTAAAGCAGTTTTTTCTGATTGTTATTACTGGACCCTTACTGTTATTTTTGTGGGGAAATCCTGTTAGACCTCAGTTGGAGAAGTTAAGCATCTATTACTAATGGCCAGATGTTAAGCTATTCAACTACTTCACTGGTCACACTTAGAAACACGCATCTTTCCCATGTGAAATTTTTAAAAGAGGTAGAAATTTGCTGTCCATCCCATACTCCAGAATGCAACACAGTTGCAGCAGTGTATAGGACACTGCATCTGAAATTCAGTTGCATTGAAGTTAATGTCAGATGATATTTCAGGATTCCTATCATACACATTTAGCACATACTTGGTGTTAGCACAGAAAATGCTGCTTTTAATAATTATTTTTTTAATTAGTATTGCAGACAGGTAATTAGTGCAGCGTAGAGAGCTGGAAAAGTTTCAAGAACTAAACAAAAGCTGCAAGTCAAAGAATCATCAGCATCTGCCCAATAAACAAATGAAAACTGCAGCAACCCAAAGTTTGGAGTGCAAGACTTATTTCCAATGATGCTAAGTAGTACAACTAAAAAGAATTGTCAGAAGCAGACTGAAACAAATGACTATCATGTTAAAAGCAAAATTCATAGGGTACATAACGTAGTCTGTGCACAAAGACAATTGATTCACACAGTGGTTTCAAGACTATCTGCAGGTGTTAAGCCTATTTATTTGCATTTCCTGATAACATATTTGTGGACTCTCTTATCTCCCTTTTCTTCCATCCATACAAAAAGAGCAAAGCCCAGTTCTTTAGTACAAAGATTTTTTTGATATATCTGCATCCAAAGTATCCCAAATTAAACAGCTGGTTGTGTGGTTAAGAATTGGACCAAACCACCAGCATTCAGCCATTTAAAAGGAAGCAAACCTTAGATTTAACACCAACTCACTACAAGTCCAAGACTTACTGAAATGACAGATGTGGCACCATCTGTCACTCGATTTCACATGGGATAAAATGGCAGTGCCTAGTCTTACTGGGACTCTTCTGTATTACAGAGGAGAAATGGGGGTGAGAGAATGGAAAAAGGGAAGAGGGAAAGAAATATCTGAAATGAAGGATTTCTCTGATCTAATCAAAAGGGATTGTTGGACTACAGATCAGAAAGCAGAGGGCAACTTTTTTCGTATAATTATTTTTAAAATCTTCCATTGCCAAGTGTTTTAACAAAAAAAACTTAGATTTTAAAGATTGTGTCTCCAAATATCAAAACATTCATAAACTGTTATTGTCACTACTGTATCCTGGACAGTCATACAGCACTATAAATACATTTGTAAACCACTGACCATTGAAGAAATACTTGGAGCATTTGACAGGTTGGAAAATGGTGCCTCTGTAAAACTCAGTGCAACATGAAATCTGTGAGCAATTTGTTAGTTAATAAAAATAAGGTGGTGTTGCTTTCTTCTTCAAATGGTCTAATTGGAAGCAACATGAGAATTTAGATAAAGCAATACTGAAACAGTTCAATAAACAAAGATGAGGGTATGCCAGTGTCAGGACTGTGCATATTAAATTGGGCAATTTTTCTTTTGAGCCTCAAGAAATAGGAACATTTTTTTGTTTCAGCAGTCCAAACGGATGAGATGAAAAGTTCAAACAAGTCAACTGCTGAGAGACTCAGAGAATTCAATGAAAAAGGATTACAACCAGAAT
>JARFYF010000053.1:5666793-5676821 GCA_030265395.1 Rhina ancylostomus | reverse complement strand
GGGGAGTGGAAGTTGATGAGAATGGCGACACGGTAGCATCGTGGACAGCGTAACGCTATTAGAGTGCCAGGGACGCGGGTTCAATTCCCGCTGCTGCCTGTAAGGAGTTTCTACATTCTCCCTGTGTCTGCGTGGGTTTCCTCCCACATTCCAAACACGTACAGGTTAGGAAGTTGTTGGCATGCTATGCAGGGGCTGGAAGTGTGGTGACACTTGCGGGCTGCCCCCAGAACATTCTTAGTAACGCAAAAAAGACGTATTTCACTGTGTGCTTTGATGTACATGTGACCAATTAATAAATATCTTATATCTTAGAATGCAGGGAGAATAAAAATTGATTAACGTAGGATTCGTGTGAATGGGTGATTGATGATTGGCATGGACTCATTGATCCAAAGGGACTCTTTCTGTGCTGGACCTCTTCATGAATTTACTGCACAGTTAGCTCCTAAATCGTCTCACCCTAAAGCTGTGTTCACTGTACCACGGGTCTGTTGCTACCGGGCAGCAGTGCAGATCAGGGGATATTAGGATCGAAATACCAATCTCAGGATACGAAGGGAGGGTGGTCATAAGTTGATCCCACTTTGTATTAACCAGCATAGAGGAGGGTACCAATTCAGCTGCACTTGCAACAAAAGTGAGTGACGGTTAAATGTTGACCTGAGGGGACACCCCTGCTTTCCATGTACAATATCACCACACTACATGGAGAACAACAAAACAGGATCAATGCAGGATTAGTGTCAAATGGTTGTTGATGGTCAGTACAGACATGGGCTGAATCGCTCCGTGACTCTCATATCATGATTGGTCTTAATATCAGGGTTAAGCATCATTTCAACAAACATGCTTTTGGCAATGAATTGTTGGAAGCTTGTCTTAAAATTTGCTTTCTTTCAAATCAATTTGAAGGTCAAAGCCTTGTGCAACAAAGCCATTCCATATTCCCTCAGCTGTTTGGCTTCTGAACCAACAGAACTTTTGATTCCAAGTTCTATGTAATCAGCTTGGATTTTGAAGTTTTGGAAGGCTGGTACCACTGAGAGTTGGGTTATGTAATGAAGAGTGCAGTCCACTTACTCTCAGGGTGTCATATCCCAGAATTCCAGTCATGCTTCCAGTCCCATACTGGATGGACACACCCCGATTACGAGTGCGGAAGGTTGAAGACTGGGATGGATTGAATCTGTGGTGATTCACTGCAAAGAAATATCCATTTCATCAACGTAAGTAAAGAAGGTTTCAACATATCATCCTGCGCTCAATCAAACACCTGCCAATAGTTTCCTGAAACTAAGAAAAAGCAGACTTTTGATACCAAGCAACCCAACACTGGTAAATTCCCAGCTTCCCCCTTGAGCTAAATCCCCCCACATTCCACCCCTCACCTCTACACTTTCTTTAGCCTCTGGCAACGGGAAGACGATCATTCTGCTCAAGTGCAGGGCTTGTCACTGTTCAGGGGAAAAGCACGTGATATGGTCTGAGCAGTTTGCCGATGTCTATGAGCCTTGAGAGTTGCATATGTTTTGTTCACATAACACCTTTCCCCTATTCACACATTGTCGGGGTTCTTGCCAATTTGACACTACTTACTTTGATTTTGCATGTGTCATGTACAGTGAACAATTCCTCAATGGGACAATGAGAGTTAGCAACTATCATTCGTCTTTGCCTTGCAGGGAAATCGTAGCTGTGTGAGGAGGTTTAAGATCAATCATAATGGAAAATGTTTAGGAGTGTGGTGTGCATGTGTATACCTGCAAATGCCTGTGTGTGCCTGTGTCTGTCAGTATGTGTATTGACATTAAGATGGGAGCGTGTTGGTATTAACCTGATGGAAAGATTGCATCAGCTGTTCTCTTTTTAACCAATCAGTGTGTGTTTGTTGATTTGTGTTTGAAATGTTGTTAATGTACCTGCTTCAACCACTCCATCTGGCACCTCATTCCATCTGAGTAAAAAGGTTGCCTCTCAGGTACCTATTAAATCTCTCACCTTAAAACTATGTCCTCTAGTTCTTCATTCCCCAACCCCGGGGGAAAAGACAGTGGGCATTCACCTCACCTACGCCCCTCATGATTTTATACACATTTATAAGATCGCCCTTCATTCTCTGACAGTCTAATGCAAAAAGTCCCAGTCTGCTCAACCTCTCTCCATAGCTTTGTCTACTGAGTCCCAGCAACATCCTCAAATCTCCTCTGGGAGATTTAGTGGGGTGACCAAAACTGAATACAATATTCCAAATGTGGCCTCACCAAGGTCTTGGACAAATGTTACACAACATCCCAACTTCCATGATCAATGCCCTGACTGAAGGCGGCCAGGATACCAAAAGCTTTCTTCAGCACCTTGTCTGCCTGCGATCTCACTTTCAGGAAACCATGTACTTGCCTTTCCAGGTCCTTCTGTTTTACATCACTCCAGAGGGCCCTACCATTCACAGTGAAAACAGGTGTATAAATTGATATCATTGTTTGATCTCATGGGATGACAGAATAGATGAAGGGACTAAGTAACCTCTTCTTGTTCCTTATCTCCTAAGGGAAAAGCAAATCTAGAATGTCATTCAATCTTCCAATCTCACTGTAACTCTACTATAAATAACGTTCTCTTCTAATGCTAGATGCAGATCAGAATCTAACAAGGAACAAGTGAGAGTTTAAGCAGATTTAACAGAAGGAGAATATTCACATACTGCATGGCTTCTGGTTACAATAGACGGAGGGGACCCAGAGGTTGGATGAGCCGGTGTCAAAGATGACGGTGAAGCTCTGTGGGGGGTTACCAAGGCTGATCGCTCCAAAGTATGCCAGCTGTCAACAAGAACAAAAAGTCCTTGGTCAGTCCAGGGGAAATAAATCAATCCAACAAAGCTCCAGCATTATTATCCTCTAAACCAAACATAAAAAGTAATCCTCCCTCTTGAAATGTCTTGATATTGAAGCAGAAATTAGCAACGTGATTACATGAAACAGTGGAACTGAGCCCCAACAAAAGACTGCTCTGCTCTGCCATGTTAATTCCCCTCCCTGTTCCCACACAAACCTGTCTGTCCTCAGCTTCCTCCACCGTGAGGGTGAGGCTCCGTGTGAAGAAGAGGAACAGCACTCCCTTTTGTCCTTTTTCTCTCTCCTTCTGATCTACCCAGTACCTCCTACACCCACTCCAGTCCCCATCACCCTGCTTGTTTCCCCTTTCCCACCCACACCATCTGCCCATCACACGCACCTCCCACTGGCTCCCCTCCCCCCACTGTTCCCACCTGCCCTCCGCACCTCCCTTATTTGGTTCAATGCTGCATCTTCCTCTCCTATCAGATTCCACCTTCCGCAGCCCTCTGTCACCTCCACCTCTCACCTCCCAGCCTCTGTCACCATCTCCACTCTCCCCTCCTCCATTTGCCTCTCACCCCTCCTCACCTGGATCCACCCATCACCTGCCACCTCTTGCTCCAGCCCTCCCCTCGCCTCTTTACACTGGCTATCCCCGTCTATCTTTCAGCCCAGATGAAGGGTCTCGATACAAAACACACACTGTCCATTTCCCTCCACAGAATCGGCCTGAAACGCAGAGCCCCTCCATCTGTTTGTTATTTACTGCTTTGCTTCCAGGAAGAATAGAATATATGATTTTGAGATTTTTGTCCATTAGGTATCTAGATTTCAGATATCATCTTAACTTCAACTGTTGCTAATATCACTGCCAAAAATGCTGAAGGCCCATTCAACACCTGATGTTGTAACGTAAAGGTATTGAGAAATGCCATTGGCCATGGATAGGCCAACAACAGCTGGACATTGGGTGAAACCAGTTAACACCACCAACTACCCATTTCAACCTGAAATATTAATCCTGGTTCTCCCTCCACAGATGCTGCCTGACCTGCTGAGTGCTTCCATCATTTTCTATTTTAGTTTGATATTTATTAATAGCTTCTCAACCTGATCCAGACCTTCCACTTCCTGATGAAGAGTTGACCAGCCTTTGAGTAAATCATCAGTGTAGGTTATTGCAGCTGAATCCCATCTCTTGTCCTCTGCAAGCTGTGCTGCAATGGGTAATAGATATATTACCCTATTTTTGTAGCAATATCCAACTTCTCCTGAATTATCTGCTGCAGGAATTCAGCAAATCGAGTAGCATCTATGGGGGGGGGGAAGGAATTCGTTACCCTTCCCCCCCACAGATGCTGCTCAACCCATTGAGTTCCTCCAGCAGATTGTTTGTTGCTCCAGATTCCATCATCTGCTGTCTCCTGTATACTCCTGAATTATTCCTTTCAAATAAGAACCAACTCAAAGCAGGAGATCAAGTTCACTCCACCTTTATTAAGGACGTTAAGTATGTCTTTATGTCACACTTTGGTTTTTAAAAGCCGCATTACTTACATCCAAGTAGTTGATCATTGGTTCTGTGGATGCCAGAGATTCAATCTGACATGCTCCTTCAAACTTTGTGCAGGGATCATATGGATGTTCCTTCAGGAACTCTTCCAACAATCCCTTCTCCTGAAGAACGTCACGGGCAGATTTTCCTTTGAACAAAGGAACCCTGTGAAGGGAGAAGTAGGTTAGAAAAGGCGTCAACTTGGAGAAAAAATGTTTGTTTCATCTCTTCTTTTTGGTTAAGATGGTCCTACCTGATCACGGCATCAGAGAGCTGAACACACACGAGTGCGAGGAGTAACCACTTCATGTTGGAACGATTCGACTCTTTTCAGAATCTAACATCTGGCTTCTGAGCCACAGTATTTATGCCCAAGGAATCGTTGTCACGTGGGCACAGATACAATTATTCAACATGAGAAGTAAATATTGAAATACTCGTGATTAGTTTATCTCCAATATAACCCCTTCTATTAAGGATACTCGTCAACTGAAAAGTTAGTTTATTATAAAGTTGGTTAAGTGCTTAAAGATAAATAAGATATTTATCTTTAGATAAATAAGAATTAAAGATAAGCCTTATCACAGATATCACAATCAGAAATTAGTTTAAAAATTGTTTTTATCAAACAATTAAATGGATTTATTATATAGGCATCAGCAGATAAGTGAACGGCAATATTTTTGGATGTAATGGCCATTGTGGATGTTGAAATCTTTTCTTTAGAAAGCGACAGAGCTAATGCAGGGAATTGGTAATGGCACCAGTGTAGATAGGTAAAGTGGGTGAGGTGGACATGGTCATTTCTGAGCTGTAGGACTCTATGACTCTTCCGAATTTCCAGGGGTTTGCTGTATGATTGTACTAATTGAGTGTCTTCTATCACTGGGGACATTTAAAGAGGATTAATTTTTGAAAGATCAGGAAATTGAGGCTGATGGGGAACTGGCACAGAATGAGAGGTGAGGCCTGGGACAGAACAGCCGTGATCATATTGAATGGTAGAACAGGTTTGATGGCTGAGTAGCTCTGTTCTCTTACGTTCTGATGTTCCATTGGATTTGGTACCAGTTTATTGTTATTGTCACATGTACCAAGATACAGTGAAAAGCTTTTGTTTTGCATGCCATCCAGACAGATTATGCCAGACATAATGACAGACATGCCATTGAACAGCTCAGCCCCAAATGCATTGCCCTGTTCATTAGACCACAAGAGAACAACTTGTGGATCTGAAATCTGAAATCCACTCCATTGTCAACTATAAGGCTTCGATTATTGTTTGAAGTGAAAATAAAGTCATGGCTTTAAATCCACTCCGAGCATTTTACTCTCTAACTGTCATGCCCTAACCAGGTTATGATGAAGGATCCCAAACTTGAAATGTTCACTGTTTCTCTCTTCACAGATGCTGCCTGACCTGTTGAGTGCTTCCAGCAATTTCTGGTGGTGTTGTATTTCATATTCCTGGCAACTGCAGTTTTTTTTCATTGGCCAATAAACAGTTGTCTTCTCCTCTGGTTTAGTTTCCTCTTTAGATCAGTTTTGTTACAAAATTGTTCATAAACCATTCCTGACAGTTTAATCAAAGTGGCAAATTCCTCAAAAAGTTCAATTAAATGAACCAAGCCCTTTGGAAATGCAGGTTAAACCTCAGAAAAAATACATGACATTTAAACCTTTTTTATAATACTTTCAAGGATATTCAGGCCTGTGGAATTACTTAATCAAATGGATAGTGATCAAGTTTGTCAAAGTAAGATTGTGCAAACAGTCAACAAGAGAAAATCAGTAATCAGTGCATATTATCGACTATTTGACCTTGTCCACTAACAAAAGTACATCTTTTGTGTTCAGCTCTACTCTTGCACCTGATCTGAGATAACAATGGAAAAAAAACAATTACTGGCAAAAAGGACCTCAGTTGAATTACTTTTCTTGTTCCTTTCTGCATATTTTGCATCAACAAATTTAGAAGAAAGAATTTGCATTTACACTTCACTCCTGGTTACTTCAATGTTTCCTATAATTCTTCAGAGTCATTGGCATCTTCTGAACTATATTTAAATTAGCATATTGGTTTATTATTCTCACATGTATCGAGGTACAGTGAATAACTTTGTTTTGCATGCCGTCTATACAGATCATTACATCACATCAGTACGTCAAGGTGGTCCAAAGGAAAAGCAATAACAGAATGCAGAATAAAGTGGTACAGTTACAGATAATGTGCAGTGCAGGCAGACAATAAGGTGCAAGGCCATGATGAGGTCGATTGTGAGGTCAAGAATCCACCTTATCATACAAAAGTCATAACAGCGAGATAGAAGTTGTCCTTGGGCCTGGCAGAACATGCTTTCAACCTTTTGCATCTTTAGGCTGATGTGAGGGGGGAGAAGAGGGGGTTATGATTCCTCTGTGTGTCATTTTCCTTGATTTAACCATTGTGCATGAAATAAGGTGACATTCATGTTTACTGACAAAGATCTCAGTAACTATGCCAAATTCATCTGTTGGATCTGCTGTTGGTTGCTGGTGGTTTGGAATTCTCCTGTCTAACTGACCCAATACTTGGAAAGATCCAACCAATGTTTTCCCTCTCGTTTCCGACCTACACGTTAATGGCTTGTCCATACCCAGCCCCCTGTACATCTACTTCTGCTGAAGACACTACCCACAACTTTTCACATGTGGAACTCACACATGATAGAGTCATGAGGTTAAAGTCAGAGAACTGCCTAAAATGGGCTCCAAAACCAAACATCTCAGAAAGGGTCTCAAGAGTTTCCTATCCCATAATGTCATTGGTACTTTTAAAGTCACTCTACTCAAGTGAACAGCCTATCAAATTCAAAAGCCAATTAGAATTCTGATAAAGGGTCAGCATCCCAGAATGTCAACTCTGGTTTTCTCTCTCTCTACAGTTGCTGTCTGATGTGCTGAGTATCTCCAGCATTCTCTGTGCATATAGTGAATGATCATAGATGCACTCTTGATTGGACTTCACTAATCACTGCTTAATGATCAATAAAAGATTAGCTCAGATCTGTTTGCAAGCTCCACCTGGGATACCAGTGTCCCAGAGCTGCACAATCTGCTTTCACACTTGTGCGGCGGAGCACTTGGGACCTGTCCATTGATCTATAAGCTTGCGCGCCACTGCATGCAGATTGCACCTCACTCCACCAGCCCTCAATAACATCATCCTCCCTCAAATCCTCTTCACAATTCCAGAAACATACTCATTAGCCAGACTCTGATCACTTTGTGCTGCCAATGGTTTGGAATTATAATCCACACACCAACAGTTCACCCCTCTCAGGAGATCCAAACCTTATTGAGGCCCATCAAGTTTTCTTTCCTTCGTCAATGGAACAAAGAAGGGGCACCACATCATCTCTGACCTTGCACATAAGTCAATCAGGATTTATATGGCCAAACCATTAATGGGTATGTCCCAACCACTTTCAGACTTGACAGAAGTTATGCGTCAAACTTGAAACAAAGAGACTTTTGCAATACCTTTTTCAACCAGTGTGAAGTGAAGATGCTGACTTAAAGTTTCCAGTTCTTTATACTGTTGATGATGTCACCCATAGGTGGATAAAGCAATACACCAAAACGGTGTGCACTAAATAAATAAACAAACTACTCTTAAAAATGGAATGCTGAGGAACACCAAGATAATCTACTTCAGTTACATTGGCTCTGGGGTGAAATTGGGCTAAGACTTTGGGAGATCTCAGTGCAGGACAGGAACAGGCAGTGCTTGTGCCGACCTTGATGCCAAATGAAACCAATTCCACCGGCCTTCCCATGATCCAGATCCCTTCAGTCACCTGTCTCAATGCCCCTTAATTGGGACTATTGTATCTCCTTCCACCAACACCCACTGCAGGGTGTTCCAGGCACCCACTGCTCTCTGTGTAGAAAACTTGCCCCGCACTTTTCATCTCAAATTTTCCCCTCCCCCTTTACTCACTTGTCCTCAGAATCTCCCAAAGGATAGTTTTTAAAAGGAAGGAAAGGCTAGCATTTATAGAGTGCCTTTTACACCAGTAAGTAGCTACAGAGCCCTAGTCTTGGGGAAGTGCACAATGGAAATGTGGAGGCTGTTTAGGGGGTACTTGCATGGTGTTCTGGATAGATAAGATATGATCTTTATTAGTCACGTGTACATCAAAACACACAGTGAAATGCATCTTTTGCGTAGAGTGTTCTGGGTGCAGCCCACAAGTGTCGCCATGCTTCTGGCGCCAACATAGCACGCCCACAACTTCCTAACCCGTACGTCTTTGGTGCGTGAAGCACACTGCCAGCAGAGGTTATGGGGGCAGATCCATTAGAGACTCTTAGATAGACACGTGAATGATAGAAAAATGGAGGGCTATGTTGGAGAGAAGGGTTAGATAGATCTTAGACGAGGATAAAATGTTGGCACAACATTGTGGGCCGAAGGACCTGTACTGTGCTGTAATGTTCTATGTTCTACATTATATGTTCTAGTGTAGTACCTTTAGAACAAATGTTAGTCCAGGAAAGAGAGCATCCAATTTTCACATCCGAAAATGACCGGATAAACCGGTTTATTCATGAATTCCCTCTCCAATTAGGAATTGGAGTGTGCAAGGATCTCCATCTTCCTTTTACCCATAAGTTTACCTCACTGCTCTCATTTGGATCTCAGATGCATTCAACCTGTGTCTCCATTTGTGACCTTTTTGCCTGTAGATCGAGAGACCGGGGTTTCAGAGGCCTGGACATCAATAATTAAGCTGATACTTGGTGGAGTGCTGAAGGAAAGGTAAACTATCACAGGTGCTGTCTTTCAGGTGAGACCTTCACTTGGGACACTGCCTATGACTTCCTGCACTGGTCATGAATTGAATTTGAAGAACAGGAGAGATACCGCCAGTGTCCTGGACAATACTTATTCCCCAGTCAACATAACTGCATTGCTCATAGTGGGAGCTTTCTGTGAAGATTGCTTGCTGTATTCCCCCTGCTACACAACAGTTCCTTCGTTGGTTGTAAGTCACTTTGCATGCGATGACTTGAAGCTGTGAAAGGCACTATGTAAACACAAGTTGATCTCCTTTAAGGTGAACAGTCCACACAGCAAAGAACAAGTTGAACACACAGCTTCATTGCCTTAGACTTCTCTGTCTTTGTTGAATGGTGAGGGAGTCCTTTACCTCTATTTATTGTCATCCCAAGAGATTGGAATTGCTTTATTATTCTCAAATGTACTGAGATATTTAGTTTTGCAAACTATCCAGACAGGTCATTTCAAAACATAAGCATTCTGAGGTACTACACGTCACATGTTGAGCAAAGAGCAAGCTCGCAGAGAACCCAAATGCAGCACACTGGGACAAGACCGGAGTCAGGACACTTCCTTAGGACAAAACACAGGCAGCATCTGGAAGGAATCTTGCCTCAGAGATCAGAAGAGGAATCCCAACACAAACTGGATCTTCAAAAGGAATAGAGAACACAGGACTGCTCTCGAGTAGGGCACTCTAAGCAACTAGGAGCCAAAGTATACCCAAAGGCAGACCAATACTCTGGTAACTAGTGCCAGAGAAACCCAGGTACTTATGCTAGGCCCCTGATGGGGCTCAGGTGTGTAT
>JARFYF010000053.1:4629350-4641249 GCA_030265395.1 Rhina ancylostomus | reverse complement strand
CCCCCCCCCCCCCCCCCCCCCCAAACTCTGCAACTCAAGTTACACACCAACATTACTGAGTATAATCCTAGAGCTTTGTATAAAGTAATACAACACAGAAACAGGCCTTTTGGCCCAACTCATCTATGCTGACTGACATTCCCATCTAAGCTAGTCCCATTTGCTCATATTTAGCCCATTATCCCTCTAAACCTTTCCCTATCCATGTACGTGTCCAAGTATCTTTAAAATATTGTTATTGTACCTCCCTCAACCACTTCCTCTGGCGGCTTGTTCCATGTATGCACCACCCTCTGTATAAAAATTTTAAAAGATGCTCCTTGGGTTCATTTTAAATCTTTCCTCTCTCATCTCAAACCTATGCCCTCTAGTTTTTTGATTCTCTTTCCCTGGGAAAAAAGACTGTGCATTCAGCCTGTCCATGCCCCTCGTGACTTTCTGCACCTGTTTAAGGTCACCCCTCCATCTCCTATGCTTGATGGAATAAAGTTCTAGCATGCCCAATCTCTTCCTATAACTCATGCCCTCGAGTCCTGGCAAGATTCTCATGAATCTCTGCATTCTTTCCAGCTTAAACAGTACTGACCAAATGGACTGTACTGATGTAGGAGGGTGACTCATTCCAACCTTTCATGAGCAGTTAGGGATGGGCTTCAAATGCTGACTTTACCAATGATTCCCACATCCTGTAAATAAATTTTTATAAAAAGTGATGACAGTAATTCCTTGCATCTAAAGTGATGGTTTTTCCTACCACTGGGTTCTTGCAAGTTAACCATAAAAGAGACAAACTGACCAAGCACGACAAAATGAAAGGCAGCCACTTAGTGGCACCCTGCCTGCAGCTGTTGTTGATTTGGAATACAGTGGTGCATGGGTGAAATATTGGGATACCATTGAAGTAATTGTTGGCAACAGACGTTCTCTCATCTTGCAGTGTGCTTGGCTGTATTGAAAATAGATGTGGGCAACAATGAGGCAAAAAAGTCTCATTATGTTTTAATACCAGGAAGAGCACTCAGTATATTGTAACCTACAAGGCTACCGACTGAGAGCTGAAAATTGGGATTAGTGTGTAGCTCAGCTAGGATTAGCTGAATGGTCACATGTATGGTCAGTTGTGAAGGAAAATGGCAAATGGGATTTCATCTTAAATAGTTCTTGCATTTGGAGAGTTGCAATAAGGCAAAGGGATGTACAGTAAATGGGAAGACATTGAAAGGTGTGATAGAACACAGGGAACCTTAGTCTATGTTCACAGATCCTTATAGTAACAAGACAGACTAGTAAGGTGATTAATTCAGTAAAATTCTAAGAATGTTTGACCGAGAAGAAGCTGACAGATGTTTCCCTTGCCTGGAAAGCCTAAATCTAGTGTTCATTGCTTCAGGATGAGAGTTTACTGATTTAAAACTAGCAGAACAAATTTCCCATGTCAATGGGTTATGAATCTTCAGAATTCCCAATCCTTGAATGCCCAGTTGCTGACCTTATTCAGGACAGAGAAATAGATTTTGGGCACCAATATAATGAGAATTTAGAAGATGTAGTAAGTCAGTGATCTTATTGAATGAAAGGGCATGTGTGATAGTCATACCGTTGCCCCTCTTGTGTCCTTCTGTTTTCCTTGTGTAGATGACGGTGGTGATGCACTGAAGTATCACTTGCTGGACTAGTCATATCTCAGTTAAGTAAGATTACAGCTTTAATGTTGCACTTTAACTCTGCAGGATATAGACACTGCCATTGTTTCTGACTCGACTGATGATCTGTGGTTTCTGAATGAACCTGCTCCTGACCAAATAAACGTGGAGATCAAATTGGACACTGTTGAGTTGAAAGAGAAAGATGATTGTGAGGGCCAGGTGGAGGAAGGAAAAAACACAGAGCAGAAAGAGGTAGGCAGAATATCATTTCGGACTAAAGCTAATTCTGGCCAAATCACTTATACGTGACCCTTTCTCCATGGCCCCAACTCGCAAAGACTTGAGCTGTTGATTGGTGGGTCTACTATTTTAATCTGCTTTGGTAACTCATCTTTAAAGATGTTTCAGTATAATGCATCTTTAAGAATCTTTAGATTTGATCATAACAGACTAAGATTATTTATTTTTAATTATTCAAAAATTTGCAGTATGTATTTTAAAAAAACAATTCAATGAACCTTACTTGCATTTGGAAGATTTTGTTTTGGAACTAATGACAACAGCTGGTTGAAGATTGTTTTACCTTGGTCGTTGTCTGTCTCAGGTTAAAAAAGTGCTCATTTCCTGACTGGAGAAGAACCTTGAATTGGAGTCGAAACTAGTCCAAATAGATGCCATAAAGGTCTCTTCTCCGAAGGCTCTTAATTTCCCAAGAGAAAAATGAGCTTGTGGGCAATTGACTCAGTTAAATGCCCTGAATTTAGCATAAACTGCTTCCAATTCAACAAGCTCAGTCATAGAAAACTCAAGAATGAAATGTTTGGGGAGGTTTTGCTCTGGTGAGGTATGGTGACACTTTACTGAAGTCAGAATGGCACCAGATGTGTGTAGACAGTAGTACTTTGCATCTGACCTATGGCATATGACTCAGAAGTGCTCATAATACTGCCACTGGGCAAAAACAATAACTCCTGATACCATTATCATTCTTCACCGTGAAAGTGAAAAGTTGGTAATCCTAACCTCCGAGTAGCCAAGGTAAGAATCATAGTGCACTTAATCATCATTTAGTGACTTACACTTTCAGATTAGCAGAAGTTACCTTGGTATTGCCTTTGTTTTGATCTCCCCACCTCCCTTTCAAAGGTTATTGGAGTTACAGTATTTGAAGCTGAAAAGGACCCACTGTGTTCAGGGGATGAAACTGACACAGAAATATCTGAAGTGGCCGACGATTCCACGGACTTGAAGGTATGATCTGATGTTCTGACTAGTTGTAGACTTTTAAAATGCATGCTGCCATTTCAAGTCGAGTTTATTATCATGTGCACAAGTGCGGTGAGGTTACAGGTGGAATGAAACGCTTGCAGCAGCATCGCAGGCACATAGATCCCGACAATAATGCACAGAATATATTATATATAAATTATACAAGATAGTGGGAAAAAAACTGCAAAACAAGACATTAGTGCAAAAAAACCCCACAATCAGAGATTAGTCCATGGTAGTGCAAGAGGTGAGCTGTTGCTGAGGTAGGGTTAGGGTTGCAGTTTTTGTAAAATGAAAATAAGGTAATCTGAAGAAATTAAACTGTTCAAGCCTCTATAACACTTAATTAGATCTTGGCTGATCTACCTGTTATCCCTTTGTTTTCTTGTACTTTTAATATTTATTCAGCTGGGTCCAAAATGTATTTCACATTTACTTTTAAAAACGTATAAAGGACAAGTAAATATATAGACTCCTTTGCTATAAAATATTAACTCGGATTAGATCTATGGTGTGCAAGTTAATATTGGTGATGGAAGTGAACTTTACAGTCAATTGATGCCAAATATTTGTTCAGTATTGTAAAATCATTTGTGGTCTTCCAGCGAGTCTTCTGCTTCCAAGTGCTGTCTAGGATCTGTGGTGACTTGCAATCCCTGCTTTTTCTTTTAGGGCTCTTGGAAATGTACCAAATGTGGGAGGTCTAATCCCTCTCAAAAGCAATACTGCCTTCAGTGCTGGGCGCTTCGTAAAGGCTGGCACCTTAATTGTCCTAGGTTTGTACCGTGCATCTCTGACCCATCCATTGGCTTTGCGGAAGCCGAGCACGATGAAGGTATTGATGTTCCTGACTGCAGGAGGTCCATCTCTGAGCCTCTGCCTCAGACCGAGGTTGTCAAGTGCAAGGAGAAAGGGAAGCATACCCAGTGTCGAGCGTCTGAATCTATAGAAAGACTTCTGCAGCCATCCACTTCAAGCATCAGCTTGTGTGGGAGTAAAGAGGAGCTTGAATCTGCGGGTGAAGAAGCAAAAATGCAATACGAGGGATCCTTACATTTTCAAAGGAATCGCTTGGGGCCCTGTCTTCTCTGTGGTGTGCGTCCTAGGACTGGGAATATCATTCATGGAAAGACGGGACACCTTGTAGCATGCTATGCATGCGCTAAAATGTTATATAAGCGTAAACTGCCTTGTCCTGTATGTGTGCAACCAATTAATACAGTCATTAAAACTTTTGTAGGGTAAACAACTACTAAGCTACATTGAACTGAATGTGAAGCTTAACAACTCAGCTTCCTGATGCACCCAGTGGTTTCCATCCTCTGTTGCAACGTACTGATAAAATGAATGAGATCTGTACCTTCAGAGAAGCAGCACACTCTAACCATTCCAGAGCAGTGTTTTGCCATGAGTTATTGCCCTGGATTCTCAACATTGGTTGTAAAACACACTGCAGGTAGATAAAACACATTCAGTAGTTACTTTGATTAATGACGTAATTAAAGGTGTGACACCATGGGAACGAATGAGCCCAATTGAATTACTGAAACAAGAACTTTGCTTCTTGAGCCCATGATGTTTAACATTGTATTAGCCACCAGTGCCCCTAAAACACCATGTACATAAGATGCATGAAAGGAAGTGCTTTAGGGATCTAACGTGATGAGATGTTTGCAAGTAATAATTCGGTGCCCAGTTGACCATGATACTTATTTGCACAGTTTTTTGAACATTGTATCTAGCTCTATGAACAGTGAAGATACAAAAAGCTGGTTGCCACAGTTTTCTTTTTTAAATGTGTTCTCTAAAATGTGTGTGAAATTACAAAGTTAGCCTGAGTGGTAGTTGGATTTGTACTTCTAATATTGGGTCATGCTCCATAATTATCTTCATTGTGTGTTGAAAACATGGGACATTTTCTCTTGCGGTAAAAGGATAACAATGTCTCATCCTCTGTTTTCTGCTCCATTATGTGCACACATCGAATCGTTCATTAACCAGCACCACCTAGAATTTGGAAGTCATAGCCTACATTGAATTGCAAGAAACACTAATGTAGCAATCAATATTTAGCAGATGATAGCAAGATAGTTATAAGAACGAAAAGCTGTACATAAACCAATATGTTTTGAGTTTTCTGTGCAAACCTTCACCAGTAATGGGCCTATTTTTCATCCCAGTATGGCGATGCTAGCAATTACTGTTCCAAATGCAATTCTGGTTTGGAAAGAAAATTTAAAATTCCATTCATAATTTGAATGTATGAGAAATATTGTGATTTTTGTCAGTTTACATTTCAGTGAAAATCTTGTGCTAATGCTGAAGTTGATATCAACAGACGTGTAGTCAGTTCAGATAGTTTTAGCTTTGATTTGAAACTTGAGTTAAAATGGAGTTTTGCAAAGAATTATTTTCTCAAAATTATGAAGTCTGCTTTGCCATTGTGCCTCAGTGACCCAGGTGTAATTCTCAGACTATTTAGTCACTCATGGCTGTACTTATGGGAGAAGTCTGTCATATTTAAATAGTTGCATTTATCTGAAATATGTATTAACAAACAGTTCAAATTCAGTAAGAAATTTACAACAGTTAATAAATATGATTTGATTATTTATTATCAAACCCCTTTGTTTCTTATTTAGACATTTTTTGTCACTTGTATGGAATGTGTCATTTGGAAATGAAGATTGTGGCGAGACTCTAGTCTGCAGTGTTGCATCAAGGTTGAATGTTGTCGGTAAACAGATGGCCCATTACTTCCAAGAAGCTACCCAGTGAGAAGTTTGATGTGCATTATTATTGAACTAACTGCCCTTTTAGCAGTCATTAGCATTCCTAATGGTTGCAGATAAAAAGCAGTTTTATTCAGGAGATCAGCTGCTTTCCTGTCGAACATCCATTTCATGATTTGTCTTTCCACTGGTAGACGGTCTAATTTGTACCTCTGGTGCACAGATTGAATTACGACTGGCTTCTATTACAGTGGGTTTGGCTAATCATTACACATAGCACTAGACAGTAGAGTTGCTTCCTGTGTCAGTGGATTTATACACAGGTGACTAGCAACCCCAGAAAGTAGAGCCTAGGCTGAGGCAGAAAGAGACTATTTGAGCAGTGCAACTAGATGAGAAAACTAGCTGAATGCTCAAGGTGAGTGGCTGATGGCAACACATCAAGGAGCTGGAGGAACTCTGGCATGTGATCTGCTAACCATGAAAAGAACCAGCACTTTGGCCTACTTGGAACCAATGGATTCTTTTAACTACAAGTGTGTTAACTGGGCTCCCTTTTCCTCCTGTACCTAAAATTTTATCATGTCAACAGAAGCACATTTCAGAATCGGGTTTATTATCAGTGTCTCATATTGAAGTGAAATGTGTTGGTCTGTGGCAGCAGTACAGAACAGAGACATAAAATTACTATAAATTACAAAACAGTGCAAAAAAGGAATAACAGGGTAGTGTTCAATGGAATGTTCAGAAATCTGATGGTGGAGGGGAAGAAGCTGTTTCTGAATCGTTAAGTTCATATGAGATTTCTTGTATTCCTCAATCATTAATGAAATCTTAACTGGGGTGAAGTTACCACCTATTGGCTACAGGTAGAAGAATAAAGTAGGGTGCAATGTGACATGGGCAATAGGTTTACTGAATCAAAAACAAATAAAAACATGATGAAAATGTGCAAAAGCAGAAGACGACAGAATGCCGAACAGTCCTGACACAAGGTCATCTCCCAAAGCATTGACTGTTTCCACAAACGCTGGCCTGACCTACGTCAGTATTTATTATTTTCTGTTTTTCTGTCTGTCAGTGTCCTATCTTTGCACAAGATCTTTTTCACTTCACTTGCATCTGCAGGAATCCCAACTTTTCCCCATTACCAGGAACACAAGCCTTTGTGGATTCCACCTGCCAAACCAGCCTCTGCCTGACACGGGAGAGGAAGAACACGTAGAGCCTTCCCCTAAGCTGTGGCCCTTCCCCACAGAATGCCTCCAGTTTTTAAAACAATAAACTTAATCTAAAATAGTTGTATACACTGTAAATAATTAAAATGCAATCTTCACTAGCCAGGATGCACTCCAGTCCCTGCAGTGTCCACCAGTTCCAGAAAGTCTCAAGTGAGCCAGCAATCACTCCCTCAAGGACAGGTGGGTATGGACATATCCTTGGAAGAGGTTTAGGCAGACTTGCCCCAGCCTGAGCCTGCAGATAAAGATGATGAGATCTTTATTAGTCACATGTACATCGAAACACAGTGAAATGCAGACTGTTCTGGGGGCAGCCCGCAGCTGTCACCCTGTTTCCAGCACCAACACAGCATGCCCACAAACTTCCTAACCCATACATCTTTGGAATGTGGGAGGAAGCCGGAGCACCCGGAGGAAACCCACACAGACACTGGGAAAACGTACAAACTCTTTACAGACAGTGGCCAGAATTGAACCCGGATCTCTAGCACCATAAGGTGTTACGCTAACCACTACCCTACCATGCCTGCCCTGGGTACAATAGAAGGTGCAAGGGGTACTGGAATTTTTCTCAATCGAAGCATCTTTTTTGTGCTGATCACCACAGATTCCTATATCAGTCTTTGACCCTACAGCAGACAAACAGGATGAAGGTGATACAGTCAAAAGAGAAGGATGCGTCTATCAAATTATCACAGGTGTAATTTTGGAATGTAATGTAAGGAAGGTTGATGTAATATCATAAAATAAAAACAGAAAATGCTGGAAATACTCAGCAGGTCAGGCTGCATTTGTGGGAAGAGAAACAGAGTCAATTTTTCTGGTGAAAGACACCTTCATCAGGACTCCATTTCTCTTCCCACAGATGTCCTCAGCCCCCTGCTTTACTCCCTGAATACTCATGACTGTGTGACCAGATTCTGCTCTAACTCGATCTAAAGTTTGCAGATGACACCACATGGGCTGAATCTTAAATAATGAGCCTAGAGGCATGGTGTAATGACAACAACCTTTCCTTCAAATGTCAGCAACACAACAGAGCTGGTCATTGGCTTCAGGAAAGGGGGTGGTGCACATGCTCCTGTCTACATCAATGGTGCTGAAGTCAAGATGGTAAGTTTCTAGGAGTAAACATGATTAATAGCCTGTTCTGGTCCATCCATGTAGATGCCACTGTCCCTCACCAATTTTTAATAAATGCACCATAGAAAGCATCCTATCCCGATACATCATGGCTTGGTATGGCAACTGCTCTTCCCATGACCACAAGAAACTGCAGAGAGTTGTGGACACGGCTCAGTACATCAAGGAAATCTGTCTATACTTCTCACTACCTCGATAAAGCAGCCAGCATAATCAAAGACCCGACCCACCCAGGACATTCTCTCTTCTTTCCTCTTCCATGGGGCAGAAGATACAAAAGCCTGAAAGCACGTACCACCAAGCTCATGGACAGCTTCTATCCCACTGTTATAAGACTATTAAATGGTTCCCTAGTATGATAAGATGGACCCTTGACCTCACAATCTACCTCATTATGACCTTGTACCTCATTGTCTACCCACACTGCACTTTCTTTGTAGCTGTTACACTTTATTCTATTTTGTTATTGCTTTATCTTGTACTACCTCAATGCACTGTGTAATGAATTGATCTGAACGAATGATATGCAAGACAAGTTTTTCATTGTACCTCAGCACAAGTGACAATAATAAACCAATTCCAAAATTGGTGGTATTGTGGATAGTGAGGCAGGTTGTCTAAGGCTACAGCACAATATAAATCAGTTGGAATCAGTTGGGTGGAGCGTTGGCAAATGGAATTTAATCCCAAGTGTGAGGTGATTAATTTGGGAAGTCAAATAGGGATAAAGTGGTAGTGCACTAAGGAATGTTGACAAACAGAGCGACATAAGGGTCCAAATTCATTGTTCCTCTAAAGTGGCAACATAGGCAGATATGGTGGCGAAACAGGCAAATAGCTCTTGAGTAACCCTTAATATCTAAATATCTATTGATCTCCACCTTGAATGTACTCAGCTACTTCTAAAGAAAATACTTATCTATTTGTCACCTTTTTGAGAAGACAATATTTTTTCTCATCTCAGTCCTGAATGGCCAACCCCTTATTCTGAGACCATGAGCCCTGATTGTAGACTCTTCTGCATTTGGAAACACTAACTCTTCATCTACCTTGTCAGCCCCATTAGAACTTTGTTCTTTTCAACTTAAGGGAGTACAGGTCCCATCTGTTTAATCTTTATATAAAAATCTCACCCTCTCAAACATTGCCTCCTCCAATGATTGTTTTCACTTTTTGTAGCTGGACTCATGCTCCTTATAACCCAAAAGTTGAATGGCTGAAAATTTCCATCCCTATTCAGACTTCCAATCATTTAGGATTTACACAAACCTGGGAGACTTGCTATACTTCATTTCTCACCAGAAGGTGAGGCTCAGATTATGAGAAGCATAGATAAAGTAGGTTAGCATAGTAAGCATATATAGGCTAGACCTATATTAAATATCAAATACACAAAACATATAATTAGGCAAATGACTATACTTCTAAAGCCAGATTCTGTTCCTCTTAAAGTAGCTAAAAGGTTCTCCTCATGCTGAAACACATGCCTGTCCTCACAACTTTTTTTTCCATCTTTTTTCAAGTCTGTACTTTCTACACTTTCTATGCAGGGCTGCAGAGTGGTGCAGTTTCTAGAGCCACTGCCTCAGGGTTCCAGAGACACAGGTTCAATCCTGATCTCGTGTGCTCCTGTTCGGAGATTGCACGTTCTCCCTATGATTGGGTGGGGTTCCTCTGGGTGCTCCGGTTTCCTCCGACATCCCAAACTTGTGTGGGCTGGTAGGTTAATTGGCCGCTGTAAATTGACCGTAGCATGCCGGTGACTGGCAGAATTGCAGAGACTTGATGAAAATGTGGGGAGAATCAAAAATGGGAATAAGGTAGATTTAGTGTAAATGAGTGGTTGATGGTCGGCCTGGAATCAGTGGGCTGAAGTCCTATTTCAATGCTGTAGGATTCCATGACACTCTTTCTCTTTCTCCCTCTCCCTCTCTTTCTAGAGCATCAGACACTTAAGTATCCTACTAATGGTTAAACTGCCTGGAATGCACCATGAATCCCATGCATACATAAGGGAAAATGCGTATTAATGGTTTAATGTTTCCTGTGCCAATCCCTTCTCCAGGTTAAATAATCCACATAAACTGCCGTTCATTAAGTCTAAACATTGGCTTCCTGGCTTAATTAACACATTAGTACTCAATGTAAGTTGAATACAAAGGCTATCTTCAGGAACCTGGAGCCAGCCGGCCGTCTTAGAGATCTTAGAGGAGACATTAGACAGCATTTAATGTATGATATTTGTATACAAAGAATGTTGTCTTTCTACATATTCTACAGTCACAAACACATGGTGTTTGTTACATCTCTTAAACCCCTCCATAAGTCTACAGTGTTTCTTTTCCATGACATTCTGTAAGACAGTGCCCAAAAGATGTAATTAATTTTCCAACTGTGCTTGACTGAGGTATTCCTACATTACGCTGTACCAAGCATTATGCCAGGAGTTGGTTACACCCTATCACAGATATTCCCATTGTCCTTTTTCTCCAAAGTATAGAGTGGCCTTGACCATATCTCATTAATTTTCCAAACTTCTGCGCTCTCCCCACAGAGCAAAGACTGTTAGAAAAGAGTTTCCATGATCGTCACCTTTTATCCCACTAACCTCTGCATTCAATGGATCATCCTTTGCAATTTCCACCAGCTTCAGCAAGATTCCAATTCACAACCAATTCAGAGACATCCTCTTTGTCTTATCCATCCCTCCCTAGCCTTTGCTTCAGTATAAAATTACCTTGCTTTTTCCCTTTTTTGATAAAGTGTCTTTGACGTGAAACAAAAACTCTTTCTCTTTTTCTTTCCACAGATGCTGCCTGACCTTCTGAGTGTTTCCAACATTTTCTGTTTTTACTTCAGATTTTCAGCATCTGCATTTTCTTCATTGTTGAGCAACTGGCAGCATAGTAGAAGATAAACTCAGTGGACCATGGCCTTTTTCTAACAGTTCCTTTACAATGAATGAAGCATTATTACCCATGTTTTCAAACAACAATCACTCACTGAATGTTATAAACAGTGGAAGTATACATTACAGTGTATAAAAATGGCACATAAATTCATAGATTTAGAGATAACATCTGACTTCCATTATGTTTTTTGCCCTCAGAAATGGCAGCTCATTGGTCCCAAGTTACAGTTACCTCTTTTACAAGAGTTGCCTCAAACTCTTGGAGCTGTTGCTGGAAGCTAATATTTGGGCTGGCGTACGATCGGACGGACTTCACTGCGAACAAACACTCCTCCCAGCTATAGTCAGTCACCGTCATGAGGTAAGCCACCACCATGGTTGTGCTGCGTGAAACTCCAGCCAAGCTGTGCCATGGGGAGCAGTGGGATGATAAAGAAGAAAATGTAAGATTAAATGAAGGAAATAAAACATACATGGATTGAGATGTAACTGACATGGCACCTACCAATGGACGATGCAGCCTCCACCGTGAATTCGGCTTTCATGGATAAACTTGATACACTCCTTAAAGTATTGTATTCTAAAAACATAAATCAATGAAGGATTTCATTATTTTTCAACACAACAGAGGTACAGAATACACCAGCAGAAAGGTTTTGCCAGAACCTTACAAAATACTTGTTAGGCTACACTAATGTACAACATAAAGTTCTAGTAACCTCATTATAGGAATATAAAATGTTGGTAATCAGGAAAAATTGGATAGATTGGAAAAGAGGAGGCTAATTGAGGTATGTAGTATTATTTAAGGTCTTCATAGTGTAAGCACAAGAACAGTAAAATAATAGGAGGGGAGAGGTCCCTTCAAGCCTGTCCCGCCATTCTCTGGGCACTTTCAAGAAGGAGCTAGATAGGTTTCTTATAGATAGGGGAATCAAGGGATATGGGGACAAGGCA
>JARFYF010000053.1:3226871-3237779 GCA_030265395.1 Rhina ancylostomus | reverse complement strand
TTTAGAACTGAGATGAGGGGGAATTTCTTCAGCCAGAGGGTGGTGAATTTGTGGAATTCATTGCCACCGAGGGCTGTGGAGGCCAAGTCATTGGGTGCATTTAAGACAGAGATTGATAGGTTCTTGATTGGTAAGGGGGTTAAGAGTTACGGGGAGAAGGCGGAAGAATGGGTTGGAAAAAAATCAGCCATGATTGAATGGCGGAGTAGACTCGATGGGCCAAATGGTCTAATTCTGTTCCTATGTCTTATGGCCTGAATATCCATCTTTGGTGCTGGAGCTGCACCCAGTACAGAGAGCTGGCTTGGATGAGCTAGCCTTAACTGTACAGGTGCCACAGCTCTCGCTGAGCCATGAGTAATTGCCCATTCATGAAGGAAGGAAGCACCACTCAATCAGAAAAATTATTGCGGTTAAGTAGTTACCTAATCTTCGTGCTGTTGTCAGATCCACCGCTGCCTTATACAGGACAGCAAAAACTCAAAGGCAGTCGCTCTGTATGATGCATTGTACATTCTATGAACTGTCAATATTTGTTGTTCTGATAGCTTTACCATGAAGCCAGAGGCTGCCGGATATTAGGTAATATTCTGACTGCAGTCAGAGGCTGGAGTGGTCCTGGAGTGGAGGGTAAGAGGTTTGCTCATTGCCACACCATGTCCTGTTGGCAAGGCAAAACGGAGGTGGCTGCTACGTCTACTGATCCGTCTCTCCATTAGGGTGGATGAAGAGGCTCTTCCTGCCCATTTCTTTAAGCCTTAATGCTGTTCATTCCAAGCTTTCCATCTCCAGAGCAACAACGAGCAAGCAACGGGGCCTGAGTTACAAGGAGAGGCTGGATAGGCTGGGACTGTTTTCCCTGGAGCGAAGGAGGCTTAACCTATAGAGGTTTGTAAAATCGTGAGGGACATCGATAAGGTGGATAGTCGCAGTATTTTTCCCCAGGGGAGAGGGTCTAAAACTAAGTGGCATAGGTTTAAGTTGAGAGAGGAAAGATTTAACAGGGACCCGAGGGGCAAGTTTGTCACACAGAAAGTGGTGGGGTTATGGAATGAGCTGCCAGAGGTGGTGGAGACCTGGTTGGAATGAGCTGCCAGAGGTGGTGGAGACCTGGTTGGCATGGACAAGTTGGGCTGAAGGGCCTGTTTCCATGCTAGATACAATGAAGTATCTTTATTAGTCACATGTACAGTGAAATGCATCTTTTGAGTAGAGTGTCCTCGGGGCAGCCCGCAAGTGTCGCCACACTTCCGGCCCCAACGTAGCACGCCCACAACTTCCTAACCCGTACGTCTTTGGAATGTGGGAGGAAACTGGAGCACCCAGAGGAAACCCACGCAGACACGGGGAGAACGTATGTGCTGTATAACACTATGACTCTAAAAGGGGTGGATTATCAGGACATGCTTTGCATTGCCTTGATTATCAAAATGAGGACAGTTAGGAGTCAGATCAGTCTTCCACCCAGCACGGTGAAATGGACCCCCCTTCTATCAGAGGAGAAAGCGAAAATTATTTAGTTCAATCTGAAACCAGGATATGAAATCTGAGTATGTCAAGCTGCAAAGACACAATGTGTGACTAGGATTGTGGTAGACTGACACTTGATTAAAAGCTCTGTCTGTAAACAAGCAATGACCAACAAAGAACGAATACATACCTTACAACAATACACATATGGTGGCACAGTGGTGCCGCTGCCTCACAGTTCCAGAGACCTGAGTTCAATCCTGATCACTGGTGCTGTCTGTGTGGAGTTCGCTGTCACTGGGTGCTCTGGTTCAAGAACATACGAACACAGACAGGCTGACAGGGCTGTTTCTGTTTCACCCCATTCCCTACCCATTGAAGAACTGTTGACATGGTGGTGTAGAACATTAAATTACTACTGCACAAAGGAGGCTGTTCATCCAAACATCAATGTTGGGCAGAGAGAAGGGATCCCTCTGTCCCATTCCCCACTGTTATTGATGCACCAGAGAAAACATCCTATCTGGGTGCATCAGGGGTTGGTACGGCAACTGCTCCACCTGGGACAGTAAGAAACTGCGGAGAGTTGTGTACACAGTCCAGCACATCACGGAAAGCAGCCTCCCCTCCATGGACTCTTATCTTTACCTCGCATTGTCTTGGTGAAGCAGCCAACATAATCAAAGACCCTACCCATCTCTTCTCCCCTCTCCCATCAGGCAGAAGATACAGGAGCCTGAGGGCACATACCACCAGGCTCAAGGACGGCTTCTATCCCACAGTGATAAGACTATTGAATGGTTCCCTTATACGTTGAGGTGGATTCTTGACTTCACAATCTACCTTGTTTGGCCTTGCACCTTATTGTCTACCTGCACTGCACTTCTCTGTAGCTGTGACACTTTACTCTGTATTCTGTTATTGTTTTACCCTGTGCTACCTCAATGCACTGTGTAATGAATTGACCTGTATGAACAGTATGCAATACAAGTTCTTCACTGTACCTTGGTGACAATAATAAATCAATTTCTATACAGAAACAGTAACGTTTATGAATAGCTTCACAGCGGCTGGCTGGTTAAGGTCTTTTGTGTACCAGAATTAGATAGAAGGTCCTGAGTTAAGTTCCAAATCCATCCTGGTCTCAATAGGGACAGCTGTTGGGGATGAATTAGGAGGCGATGTTATCTGTAGTAACCCCTGTGGGAAGGTATGCACATCAATGGTTGTCAGCTGTAGATAAGAACAGACTCATCTACGATGTCCTCCATGGTCAAATAGCTGCCAACATGCGTGTCATGGATTTATATGGAGAGGATGGGCAACCTGCACTCAATGAGCTGAGCCTGTAGGACCCAGGATCCTGCTGGATCACGTGGGAGGGATTCAGTATTGAGGATATGGTTTATTTAACGCACTGAATCTGTTACAGAGGGTTGCTGCAATGGACTATGAACCACGGAATCTGCTCGAGTTGGAGCAGAATTGTCCAAACCAATGCAACAATCAATTCCAAACCTGACATTTGTGGTGGTGCCAGTAAGGGAAGGAAATGACAGCTCCTGACTCCCTTTTAGAACTCAACATGTATTGCTCATTTAGGTTACGTGAGCTGTAAAATCATTGGGTAATTCCTCTTGCAATCCTCCTTTCACCCCAGCTCTGTTTTTAATTAGGATCAAACAGAGTTGTTTTTATTCAGTTGAAAGAAAACAAAACTAATAGATTAGAAATGTTTGATGTAAACCCATGCACAACCTTGATATCCGCAGCAGCCAAAATCTGGCAGAGTATATAGTAGTTCCAGAAGACATACGTTTCCAGATATAGCATGAGCTAATGTACAGGAAGACAAAACAATTACAGCAAGGTTCATGTGGTTTTCATTCAAGTACACAGTTATGTTAATTAAAAACAGAAAATGTTTCAATTTGAAACAAGACGTTAGTTTAACATGTTTGCAAGAAGAGTAGCCTATGGGAATATAGGAAATGGCTTTCTGATGGATTGTTAATAAATGTGTGAACTTGTGCTTGCACCCATCACAGTCAACAGTACTGTTATACCTGCATTTCTAAAAATAGACTCACAAATTGTTAACTGGCCCTGAACTGTCTGTCTCTGGGCCAAACTGGATGTTTTTGATTGGTATTTAATCTGTTATTATTTTAGTAGAACCAGTGTATGTGTATTTTGGGAAGCAGAATAATAAGATTTGACTTTGCATTCCCTGAATATTTGGAAAATAGAGCCAATAGGAAATTGAGTCAACCTGACCAAAAGAGGTTTGTATTTTCAGTTCCTGGTTTGTGTTGGTGGAGGGATACCTTTGACATCTGCACACCTTGAATTAGCCAAAGAAGATTCAGATTGCCAAACTATGATTCCTACTGGAAAGGTGAAGTTGTAGCCTTCTTAACCTGAAGTCAGTTTGCGGCTCAGTTGTGATTTCTGCTCTGTTCTTGAACAACTATTAAAGTTTATTTCTGGCTTTAAAGACCAGCTCCACTATGATGGAAATATCGTGATTCAATTGCTTCAGGAATAAATGGAGAAGAAATTGGAAAATCTTTTGGATCAAGAGTTCTAAGCTGCCATCTAATGATAGCACAACAATTGTTGCCCTCTTCAGATATTTATTTCTATGATTATAGATGTTACTGACAAGGTGAACATCTACGGTTCCTCCTAAATTGTCCGTGAGATGGTGAGCTACCATCATGAAACCCTGTGGTCTTCGCTTCCATTATACCTCAGCACCTCTGAAAATTAAAGTTCTTCAGGACCTCAGTTGGTAAAACGGTGTTATTGTGTGCAGCCCAGATCTCAGCTTCATCAGTCCTGCACAATTTTTCGACCCACAGTGTATTCTACTTCTTCAGCGATCCCTCGGGATCAGGAATGATTTCCTTCCACTCCGATTCTCTGGGCTCTGAAGTAACTGATGAGGCTAATGTGGGAGAGTCATGGACTCGTAACCTCAGAAGTGGGCCACTTTGGCCCAACTCATCCCTCCTGACCGTGATGCCTTTCTATGTTAATCCCATCTGCCTGCATTAGGCCTGTATCCCTCTACGCCTTTACTATACAAGTATCTGTCCAAATACGTTTTAAATGTTGTCTCTACTTCTCTGGCAGCCCGTTCCATGTAACCACCACCATCTATGTGAAATCTTCCCCACATATCTCCTTTAAATTTCTCCTCTCTCACCTTAAACCTGCCCCCTTGAGTTTTAGACTCCACTACCCTGGGAGGAAGGCTCCTACTATCTATCCTATCATAATTTTATAAACTTCTATAAGGTCACCCCTCAGCTTCCTATCTTCCAGTGAGAACAGACACTGTCCAATCTCTCCTTGTAACTCCAACTCTCCATTCCTGGCAACATCCTGGTAAATCTCTTCTGCACTCTTTCTAATGCTAACACATCCTTCCTGTAGTGTGGTGACCAACACTATACACAATACTCCAAGTGCAGCCCAACTGATGTTTTGTACAGTGGCAACATGATATCCCAGCTTTATACACAATGCCTTGGCTTATGAAGGCAAGACTACCAAATTCCGTCTTCACTGCCTGTGTCATCATTTTCAGGGAACTATGAATTTGCACCCCAAGGTCGCTCTGCATATCAGCACTCCGTGGGTCCCTGCCATTTACTATATATGTCTTGCCAACATTTGATGTCCCAAAATGCAAAATGTCACACTTGTCTGGACTGAATTCTATCTGCCTCTGATCCACCTAACTTCCCAGCTGATCTTTGTCCCACTGTATCCTTAGACAACCTTCTTCACTATCTACAACTCCGTCAATTTTCATGTCATCTGCAAATGTACTAATCAGACCACCTACATTCTCAAGTCATTTATGTATATGAGAAACAACAAAGGTCCTACTACAAATCCCTGCACTACCCCACTGGTTACAGACTTGCAGTCAGGAAAGCAACCTCCAACCACTACTCTCTGCCTCCTGCCACCAAGCCAGTTTTGGATCCAGTTTGCCAACGCACCTCAGATCACATATGGTTTAACCTTCTGGACCAGCCTACCATACAGGACCTTGTCAACAATCTTGTTAAGGTTCACATATATTGTGCCGCTTTCATCAACTTTCTTAGTTACCTCTTCAAGCAACTCAGTCAGATTTGTGAGACATGATCTCCCGTGCACAAAACCATGCTCCCTAATCTGTCCCTGCCTTTCCAAGTGAACATAGTGTCATGGTTCTGAGTTCTGGCCCTCAATTTGGCTCCTTAGATACCTTGTTGTCCAGCACATGGATTCCATGCTGGACTGATTGTATAATGACACACACCTGAGCCCCATCAGGGGGGTCCAGCATAAGTACCTGGGTTTCTCTAGCACTAGTTGCCAGACTATTGGTCAACCTTTGGCTCCTGGTTGCTTAGAACAGTCCTGTGTTCACTGTTCCTCTTTGAAGATCCAGTTTGTGTTGGGATTCCTCCTCAGATCTCTGAGGCAAGATTCCTTCCAGTTGCTGCCTGTGTTTGGTCCTGAGAAAGTATCCTGACTCCAGTCCTGTACCAGTGTGCTGCATTTGGGCTCTGTGAGCTTGTTCAACATTGTGACAGTGTGTTGTCTGTACCTATGTGCCTGTGATGCTGCTGCAAGCAAGTTTTTCACTGTATCTGTGCCTCACTGTACTTGTTAATAATGGCAATAGACTTGACTTGCTAGGACCCGAGGTCAGGATTGAACCTGGGACTCTGGAACTGTGAGACAGCAGCTCTACCAGCTGTGTGAGGTGACATCACAGATGACTGAGGAACTTATAAACTGGAACAAAAATTCATGGAGCAAAAAGCAAACTACTGAGGGAATTCTGTGGGTCAGGTGGCATCTGTGCAGGCAAAGGAAAGGTCAACACTTTGAGGTGAGACCTTGTGTCACATGTCCTGAGACAGGATCTCAACCTGAACCTTTGACCATCCCTTCCTTTCCATAGATGCTGCTCGACCTGCTGAGTTCCTCCAGAAGTTTATTTTGTGCTCCAGATTCCAGCACCAGACAGTGCCTCAAGAAGGTGGCATCCATCACCCTCACCATCTGGGACATGCCCTCTTCTTGTTACAACCATCGGGGAGGAGGTACAGGAGCCTGAACACCCACACTCAATGATTCAGGAACAGCTTCTTCACCTCTGCCATCAGAGTTCTGAACGGTCCATGAACATTGCCTCGTTATTCCATGTTGTTTGCACTATTTATTTTATAGTAATTTAATGTCTTTGCACTGTACTGCTGCTCCAGAGCTGCAAATTTCACATCATATAAGTCAGAGATAATAAATCTGATTCTGTGTCTCTGAAAACTCATGGAACTGTGCATGATGCTGGACATCAGCATTACAATGATAGAAAAGCTAAAACATTGTTAAAGACATTTGAAGTAAACTCCATTAAATAGGACCTAAAAGTGCCAATACCATAATATCCCACAACCTTTCTCCTGCACAACACCCTCCTCAGCACAGACTGGGTGAGTGAAATTCCCCTGGGATTTGCAGGAATCTCTCCTCTGAGACACCAGTGTTGGGGGGTCAGCTGTTGAGAGGTTGACAAAGGGCAAGTCTGGGACTTTCCCTTTATGCTTACAGAGGAAGAAGTGGAACCAGGAGGAAAATCCCAGCCCAGACAACTGACAAACCAGGCGTGGAGTCATATTCAGTGATTCCTTACAGCACAGAAGGAGACCAGTCAGCCCATTGACTCTATGCCGGCCTACAGAGTAAACCCTTCTCCCACTAATTTTCCCTGTAACCCCCATTCCACCAATTCTACCACCCATCTACATTTACAGAGGCCATTTAACCAACCAACCTGCGTGTCTTTGGGATGTGGGGGGAAATGGGAGCACCCAGGAGAAACCCACGTGGTCACAGGGAGAACGTGCAAACTCCACACAGACAGCAACCGAGATCAGGATTGAACCCGGGTCTCTGGAGCGGTGAGGCAGTGGATCTACCAGCTGTGCCTCTGTGAATAGGACACCAAAACTGGAGGAGCAGGTGTATCTTGTGTCACTGTAGCATTGAGATAGAGAGAAGAGAGATGATTGGAAGACAAGTTCTGTGGCATTTAAAAAACATCTGGACAGGTACAAGGATAGATGGATATGGGCCTAACTCAGGCAAGTGTGACTAGCTAAGGTGGGTCTCTATGAACCAGTTTCCATGCTGTATGACTCTATGACTCTGAGAATTTTAAGACTCTATCAGGGACCTGAGATTATGATGACCAAGTTCAAAGATGTTAGAATAAGTGAAGGCAGATGGGAGTAGACACTAAAGGCTTGGTTGAAGGTTCTAACAGCTGATTGGTTGAAGCAGCCAGTCAAAACAGCCAGTCTTCATGACTCACAGATATGGTGGTCCAAAGTTCACCTTGAGATCAATCTGATTGAAAACTAGAGGGAGTGGAAACCAAAAACTAGAGGGCACAGGTTTAGGGTGAGAGGGGAAAGGTTTAAAGGGGACCTGAGGGGCAACTTCTTCACCCAGAGGGTGGAACGAGAAAGTGGTTGAGGCAGATGCAATAATAACTTTTAAAAGACATTTGGATAAGGACAGGGATTAGAGAGATATGTTCCAAATATGGGCAAATGGGACTAGCTTGGTGGGGACCTTGGTCGGCATGGACCAGTTGGGCCGAGGGGCTTGTTTCCATGCTGTATGACTCTGTGACTCTCTGATTCAAAGTCTGGGAAGCGTCTCCTGAATTATGAGCAGAGGGGCAGGTGGAGCAGGTAACTCATGGGACCAAAGAAATAAAATACTATTTCGGAGGTGTACAGACACAGATGTGCATCTGAGAAATCCAGATCAGAATGGTTTTCCAATCAACACCTTTTGGCATTTGGTTTCCATTCTATGAAATTCCGAGACTGTGTACTCAAAAGATTTTCACCGCCCAGTCCAAGCACCAAGGAACTCACATAAATTAAACTGGGACAGATAATGCATGCATATTTCAAAGATGTCAAAACATGCAAATGGGGCAGTCCTGCAGTTATAGTCTTACAGCACAGTGCAGAAGCCTTCAGTCCAACTGGTCCATGCAGACCAAGAATCCAGTCCCATTTGCCTGCAGTTGGCCCACATCCCTCTAAACCTTTCCTATCCATGTACCTGTCCAAGTACCTTTTAACTGATGTTAATGTACCTGCCTCAACCACTTCCTCGGGTAGTTGGACATCATTCCCACTAACAAAGAACAAACTAGTGGAGGAACTCAGCAGGTCAAGCAGCATCTGATGGTCTCGACCTGAAAGGTCAACTATCCATTCCCTTCACAGATGCTGGCGACCTACTGAATTCCTGCACTCGTTTGCTTGTTGCTCCAGATTCCAGCGTCTGCGGTCTCTCGTGTCTCCAGCATTCCCACCAGGTTTGGCAACTGGGTGCAAGGCTCTCTCACTCAAGGTTAAGTACCTCCCATTGTCCAGCCTCAGTCAGGATCTGTCCCTAACCATGGACTGCGACTATACAGTGATTTCTTTCATGTTGTGTTATTGCGCCATCTAATGTGATCTGATGATGCAGCAGATCATGGATTTCAAAGTCCACTGATCTCATACCAGTGTTTCCTGCTCTAGCATTCAGTCAGTTCTGCAGAGCAGGCCTTGACATTCTGTGCCCAACACTGGACTCCTGAAACAGGTACTTTATTCCAGACTCTGCGACACCTAAAATTTCCAGGCAGACACAGGAAGAATGGTCGCAAAGTATCCTTATGAGGAGGTACAGAAGCTTCAGGAACAGCTATTTTCCTACAGCCATCAGGTTCTTGAACTGACCTGCACAACCCTAAGCAACACACAAAATGTTGGAGGGACTCATTAGTGGGTGAGGCAGCATCCATGGAGGGAAATGGACAGTCAACGCCGAGACAGTGCAATCCAGGTGAAGAGTCTTGACCCAAAACATCGACTGTCCCGCTGAGTTCCTCCAGCGTTTTGTGTGATGCTCCAGATTCCAGCATCTGCAGTCTCTTGTGGTCACACAACCTTAATCCTACCTCAGCAACAGAAAACTACGGGCCACCTCTTGAACCACCGTAGACTTGTTTCTAATTGTGTTTTTGCACTACTGTCTTGTTTTGCACAGTTTCTCTTTTTCTTCACTGCCTTGTATAATTTATGTATAATTTGTGCATGCCATTTAATACTTACTTTGACACAGAGGAGATCATTTGGAATTGGAATTGGTTTATTATTGTCACATGTACCAAAATGCAGTGAAAAACTTGTCCTGCATGCCATCCAGACAGATCATTTCAAAATATAAGTAGATTGTGAGGTCAAGAGTTCACCTTTAACGTACAAGAGGTCCGTTCAGGAGTATTATAACAGTGGGAGAGAAGTTGTCCTTGAGCCTGGTGGTATGTGTTTTCAGGCTTTTGAACCATCCGTCCGGTGGAAGGGGGGAGAAGAGAGAATGTCCAGGGTGGGTTGTCAGCCCATCAGGTGGGTTTGGCCCATCATACCCATTCTGGCTGCTGACAGAGAAACCCCATCAGTTTCCTTGTATCCCGACAATTTATTCTCTCCCACATGCCCAACAGTTCCCCTTTGATTTTTTTTTTGCCTCTTGCCTACAGAAGGCAGAAGTTACAGTGGACAATTAATCTACCGGCATGTCTTTGTGACATGGGAGAGAATTGGAAACTGGCGCAGTTGCAGGGTGAATTGTAGACATGCACACTACAGACACTGTGCGCCATTGGTGGAGGGGTGATGGACAAGGAATCGAGAGAGCCACTTTGTTGAGTTTCTGAAGAGTTGTTGAGCTTCTGTTCGAGCTGCACTCATCAGGGTGACTGGGGAGCACTCCAGCGTTATCTGGGACCACGGAAGGTGTTATTATTGTTACAACCACCGTATCTGGCAGGGAATTCCACAGGCTGACGTGATGACCTTTTTAACTAATTAAATTCTTTAATTAAAAAATCCACATTTATGGTGAGGGGGGAGATGTGCCGGGCAAATTTTTTACACAGAAAGTGCTGGGTGCTTGGAATATGCTGCTGGGGGTGGGGTAGAGGCGTTTAAGAAGCACTTATATGGAGGGATATGGTTCATGAGCAGGCAGATAGATTTATTTTAATTTGGTATCATGGTCAGCACAGACACGATGGGCCGAAGGGCCTGTTCCTGTGAATGCACACTGCTTTGGCTACCCTTCAGTAAGCTGCATCAAATACAGGTGCGTATTAGTTATCCAAGACAGCAGGTGGCGCTATCAGTCCAGTGAAGGGTCTCAACCCCAAAAACGTCGAATGTCCCATTTCCCCCCACAGACGCTGCCTGACCCACTGATTCTCCAGGAGGCGGTGCAATAAAGATAAGCTATCTTTATTAGCCACATGTACATCGAAACACACAGTGAAATGCATCTTTTGCGTAGAGTGTTCTG
>JARFYF010000053.1:3104553-3115683 GCA_030265395.1 Rhina ancylostomus | reverse complement strand
TGTTGTGACACCACTCAACCAGCCGATCATCCTCACTCCTGTACACTTCCTCATCACCATCTGAGATTCTGCCAACAGTGGTGGCATCAGCGAATTTATAGATGGCGCTTGAGCTGTGCCTAGCCACAGTCATGAGTGTAGAGAGTAGAGCAGAAGGCTAAGAACACGTCCTTGAGGTGTTCCTGCCTTGTCAGCGAGATGTTACTACTGATCCCCACTATGGTCTACTGATAAGGAAGTCAAGGATCCAGTTGCAGAGGGAGGTAGAGGCCCAGGTTTTGAAGCTTGTTGATTACTACTGAGGGGATGGTGGTGAACACAGGGCTGTAATCGATAAACAGCAGCCTTACGTATGTACTGCTGTTATCTAGGTGGCCCATGTCTTGACATTGGTTCTTCTTGTATGTCCATTTGAGAAGCAAATTATAACATGCTTTCACAAGCTTAAGGGGTCTTGTGTTCAAATCTACAGCAATTTGCACTTACAAATTGATTAAAATGTAATTGTTCAGTCAATGCCAATCCCCTTCCACTGTAGGATGCACTTAATTTTTTCACCAATTCAGATATGCTCAGTGAAAATTTCAGTACATCTAGTTTCCATTAAAGGGTACAAGTTTGATTATTATATAAAGGACAGATATAACATATAGCAAAGCACACAAATGTACTTAAATAAAATTCAGTTTAAAATTCAGAGTATTTTATACAGTGTTTATTTAGTTCAAGATTTCAACTTTCATCTTGATAACGATTCAAAAACAATAATTTGCTTAGTCAGTGAAAATAAATAGCAGTACTCAGTTCACAAGATACTCTGAAACTCTAGGCTGCTAAAATCATAAGAGAGCAATAGCTCATAAACCAAAGAATTTTGAGAGAGTTCTATATTAACATTTTGGAATGGATGAGATTTGGTTTATGAGCTATTGCTCTCTTATGATTTTAGCAGCCTAGAGTTTCAGAGTATCTTGGCTATAATAATAAACCATACAGACACTGGTGCAATGCCTCATTTTTGTAAGTAGGTCTGTCCATGGATAAACACCAAGTTGGCACAATGCCAAGCAGCACTGCCATCTGTTGGAATTCCATGGAACACCTTCCATGTACTTGGGACCTCCCACAGCCAACAAATGATGCTGGAACTATTGCGGTTGTTCCATGAATACAATGATTTGAATACAGCAAAGTTTAACAAAGTCACTCAGGTAACCAGTTTAAATGATATTGATTGAAGGATAAAGAATGCTAAGAACACCAGGACAATACTTTGGTGCAATGGGAACATTTGCATTGACAGAGCCCCCACACCACCAGGTTCTGGAACAGCTTCTTCCCTTCAACTATTCAGTTCCTGAACCAACCAGCACAACCTGAATCATTACACCACTATGGCCACTTTGATCACTTTGCACTAAAATGGACTTTTTGTTCTAATCATGCTCTTTCTTGTAAAACAAAATTGGGTATAATTTATGTTTAATTGATGTTTTTCTTGTGAATGTTGTTTATATGAAGCTATGTGCCTGTGATGCTGATGCAAGCAAGTTTTTCATTGCACATGTGCACACATGGGTGTGCATACGACAATAAACTCGACTTTGGTAGTCAGAAGCCCAGTTTGTATTCCCAAATTCCAGCACATCTCACAATGTAAAACTCATTCTGTGGCACTGATGTGTCAGCCAGATTCCCATCCTGGAACGGAATGTGATCTCAGATCTTTTCACTTGAGAGCAGGAGTGCCTCACAGATCCACTCGTGAGGTAAACAGAATAGCGGAAGAACTCAGCAGGTCCGGTAACATCAGTGAAGGGTCAAGGGCTCTTTGTTGCAGAGAGGGGAAAGGGAACAGGACTGTCTGGGATGGGGTGCAGGCCAATTGTTCTGTTGTCTGCACACCTGCCCTTCTCTGCAATTTAAAACACTTGTTTTCTCACCTTACAGTTCTGACGAAGGGTCCCTGAATAGAAATGTGGACTGTTTTTCCCTCTCTTGATGCTGCCTGACCTGCTGAGTGCTTACAGCTTTTGCAGGCTTTGTTTCCAATTTCTAGATCTGAAATTTCTCTTAAATTTTACTAGAGATATTGCATTTTCTATATTTTTTGGGGGGGGGGCAGGTGTAGATTTTCTTTTCAAACCAGACTTTCTAAAATATGGATACCTGATGCCATAGTGGTAACAAATACAAGTGGGTTACTTTCTGAACTATCATTTTGTTCAAAACTATGACTTTATCAAAAGATGGATTAAACCGATTGCTCATTTTGTTAAAGGGATTTTCATAAATTAATTTACAATGTACACATTTCACCAAAGCCTAACATGAAGTCTGATCAATTTCAACACTTTGAACCCCAAATGTAAAGGTGAAAAGCACAGATTATGCATTTTACATACTTGTCAAATTAATGGCTTTACAGAAATGAAGATGATAGAGATAATCTCCTTAAATAATAATTTAATTGCTATCTACTGGAGATTTTGGAGTAGCTAAATTCAAAACATCTTTACTCTCAGAGTTCTTGGGAGCCAAGCCTTTTATGTTATTACAATAGATGTTATTACAAATATGCCACAGTGATTATGCATTAAATAAAACATAATAAACCCTATTCTTGAATTTTCAATAACATAAATGAGAGCCTTTTAAATCTGATCTGGGATTTGGAGAGCTCAAGTGCTTCTCCATTATGGATGGAGGATCTGGTAGAGTGGAGACAGTCATCCTCAATGTAATTTTAATCAGAGGATATGAATGGTGTTATGCTCAAGGCAACTTGAAACATTCACTCCCTCCACCACAGTCGCTGTAGTGTATACCAACTAGAAAATGCGCTTCAGCTTCTCTTCGACAGCACCCCTTCAACCCATTTACCACCAACAAAAAGCAGATGATGGAAGGGAACACCACCACCTGCTGGTTCCCCTAACATTCCTCCCCTACCACAGGTTGAAATCTTGGAATTCCCTCCCCAGGACACTTAGGGTTAAGCAATACAAGCTTGCCTTGCAATGATGAACAGTTCACCTAAATAAATAAATAGATGTATCCACATAAACCATGGAGATTGTCGAGACATGATGAAAAATTGGAAATTAAAAACTTACAGAAATATTAAACAGACAATGGAACATCAAGCTATTCCATTCCCAAGCCAGACACAAAGATAATTAGTGATACACTACTGCTCCTGACATAATTCTCTAACTCAACCAACCAAATAGGAGAGAGAAAATGCTGGGAATACTCGGCAGGGTAGGTGACATCTGTGGAGAAAGAATCAGTTAACCTTTCAGGGGTTCACTCTGGGCAGTAGCTCCATCACAAGAAACCTTTTAGATTGCCTGAACCAATCACTGTCCATGCCTCCTACATTCACATCCATATAAATAACATCAAACATTCCACTTTTGCAAAATATTTTAGTACCCATTCTGGTCAACTGAAACTAAAGATGGAGTTACCTAATCATACACAATACTTATTAAAATGAAAGATTTTAAAGGACAAGTCATAAATCACTGGCCACAACAAAAGCTACATTACTGCGGTGACTCCAATTCCAAGCTATCTGCCTGGCACCACTAGGTAAAGTGGGAGGCCGGGAGAGGGTGGAGGGAGCGAGCTGAGGGAAGGTGCTTTGGTGAGTGGGGAAGAGAATCACATACATCACAGACAGAAAATCTAGAATATTCTGTGCCCTGGTGCAATCTAAATATCAATTTTTTTCAGGAATTTCATGTAACTGTACACCGAAAGCTTGCCAAGACCTTTATTATTTAACACAGATTCCTATAATATATAAAAATGTCCTGGGTTTGCCCAACCAGATTGGTTGGTATTAGGAGAGAGTTAATTGTGGCCATGTAAAAAAGGGCACTTACCTGCAATCATTAACAGCCAGAAATCTTGCAGAATTTTGCGTTCTTTTGATGGATTTAGGAATGAATTCAATCTTATAACTGCATTCATCAAGATCTCCTTCTGTTACCAAAGGGGGACTGTAAATGTTCACTCACAGAGGCCACCCGCCCCCACCCAGCACCTATCTGTCAGAGAAGAGGAGCAGGAGCAGAGAGCTGCAGTAACACCAACAAAGGCAGCACTACCTAACAATGCCCCAAAATTCAGCACTGTGCAGCTCACCAGCACCAATGCATGCAGCTGCAGTGGAGACCCAGTTTTAGATCATAACCATGGAAGCGTATTCTTCCTGGCCGAAAGGAAAACTAAGCAATGGATTTAACGCAGCTGCTAGTACTTTGTAAAGCATATCAGGGCTCCTGCCCTTAATGGGCACTCTCCACTAAAGCATTGTTCCCACAGAGGGCCGAACCACACTGGAGGTGCCCTCTTCTGGATGGGCATTGAAGCCACACAAGTCTATGTTACTGGTACCACAGCACCAAATCCCTTGGTACACCTATATCTTGTTCTACACCATCCATCTCTCCCTCACCACGAAGGCTGGAGGGTAGATTAGAGAAGCTTGTGCCATGTGGAGATACCTGGCACTTGGGTCCAGTGGTGGGGCCAGAAACAACAGGAACCCAGCAGTCTGGCATCCTGAAGTGAGAAGTCACAGGTCAGTGTTACCCAGAGGCTACAGAGGGGAGATATGACAGAGCCCACGAGAAAGCCGATGGCGATGTGTGACCAAATACTCGGAGCATCGTCTACCTGACAGACTGCGAGGTGCCACGGAGCATGGGCCTGCCCATCACCAGTTCTCTGTGCAAGGGCACGTGCACTGCTGGGGTGAGCTATTTCACAGAGGGAACAGTGCTGCTGTGCTCTCCAGCATCAACACTTCCATCTGGGGCTGAAACAGCAGGGCTCTGCATTCCTGGAGGTACAGACAGAAGTCAGTCCGTCTTAACGACTCTGGTCTCAGCCCAATCCCAAAACAGCTCACCCATTGAGCTTGACCAATTGCCCGAGCCTTTTGGGACCCAACCATGTGGGTCAGCTTCGGAATGGCTCATGTGTTCCTTCCGGTGGAACACTTGAGCTCAGGTTGGGCCAGTCCATACCATACTGTGCCAGTACATGTACCCAGTACATGTTCCAGTGACGGTCAAGTCAGAACCAAGTCAGTCATAGTCAGGTCACAACTTGATGCTCCACTCCAGCAGATCTTTACTCTGCCTAGAACATATTAAACAGACAATGTAACATTCAACCATTGCAGACCCACAGCACAGCCACGAAGACGGAAGTACAGTGAGTACAGAATTACAGTGACAGCCATCTAGTATCAGATGACTGTCGTGACAGATGCCACCCAGGCCCAGCTTGTTGTTCTGCGGGAACAAGGAGCTGACAGCCAGGAGGTTTCTGCTGCTCTCAGGGGAACAGCTGATTGTGTTTCAGGATCTACAACGTTGCTGTAAGTCTGGAGGCTTCCACAACAGCCGTCTGATCTGGATTACAACAGGTACACAGTCTGTTGTTGAGACAGTCCTCAGAGTCTCGGTGGCATCAATAGTGAGAAGCAGCAGTGAGAGGAGCAAGCTCCTTGCCTTTGTTCCACAGCCGACCACCCCAGACTGCCTCCCCCCACTGTGAGACACTGCAGTTGGAGGACGGTCCTTCAAAGGCAGGAGCTCAGCATAACACCCACTGCTGACATCTGATGTCCACCAACCCCACACCCTCCCACCCTGTGAGAGGGTGCAACCGAGCAGCAGCACTGAAAGGCACCGTCCCCGGTGCTAGTTCAATCCAACTGATCTGGAAGGTTATCGCTAAGGACAAGCAGGAGGGTGTTAGGGTTTTAAAACCATGAATAATGTGTGAACAATTTTTTAATTACAAGGTCTTTCTTGCTGATAATTCAAGCATTAAAAATCCAACAATAGTTATCAATGGAGCGGATTTGGAACGGAGGGAGGGAGGGAGTGGTGCATTCTACATAGTCCTTCCTCACAGGTCTCCCAGTTGTTTCAAATTCCCTGAAACACTGAACCTGCAACATTCATGTTCTCCCATCAGGAGAATCCCTGCCCATCTGCACTTCCCTTTCGTTTTGCACAAGTAATGAGATGAATGGTCATGGTACTTCATCTGATGCGAGATGGTCCTCCATAACGGAACAGTGCAAAAGGCCAAAGCGAGGTCAGAGTGAGATGGAGAATAAAAGTGACCAGTAACTAGCTCCTTGCGGACCGAACAGAAGTGTTCTGTAAGCGGCCACCCAATCTGTGTTTGGTTTCTCTAATGTAGAGGAGACCACATTTTGGTTCATTGGTCAACGTGTATGAGAACCATCACAATCTGGCTGCTGGGGGGCACAAACTGGACCGTAGGTATGTTCTGCATGAATGCTCTGTACTTTCCCTCTGGTTGCATCCCAGGACCAGTCATGTGATGTCCCTCAGGAGAAACTCCCCACCAGTCACGCCCAGGCTAGAGATCTGCTAAACAGAGACACAAGAGCTGGAATCTAGAGGAACACACAATTTGCTGGAAGAATTCAGCGGATCAAGCAGCACCTGTGGGTGAAAGGAACTGGCAATGTTTCAGGACTGATGCAGGGTTCCGACCTGAAAAGTCGACAATTCCTTTCCGCCCACAGCTGCTGTTCAACCCACTGAGTTCCTCCAGCAGATTGTGTGTTGCTCCAGATCCTGATGAAAACTTCAGGCACATCTGTCTTCAAGATGGTGCCAGAGTGTGGTGACTATTTGCAAGCTGCTCTAAGCAGATCTATTCATTACATCTATCATAATCACTCTACTCTCTAGGAGTTTTTCCTGGTACATGTGACAATATGTGATTCAGAATCAGGTTTATTTTCACTGACTTATATGACGTGACATTTGTTGTTTTGCAGCAGCGGTACAGGGCAAAGACATAAGATTTCTATAAATTACAAAGGTAAATAAATACTGCATAAAAAGAATGAATAACGAGGCAGTGTTCATGGGTTCATGGACCGTTCAGAAATCTGATGGCAGAGAAGCTGTCCCTGAACCATTGAGTGTGGGTCTTCAGGCTCCTGTACCTCTTCCCCGATGTAGTAACGAGAAGAGGACGATTCCCGGGCGGTGAGGGTCCTCAGTGATGGATGCCGCCTTCTTGAAGCATCACCTCTTGAAGAGTGTTGGTTATTATTTAAGAGTATTGGTTAGTATTGAAGAATATTGGTTGACAATAATAAAACTATTACCAATTAAAGGTTTTCAGGCACATTTGAAACAAGTCTTCCTGAGATGAAGGAACAGGTGGCCTTGGGACACTGACCTATTATCATGGCCCTGGGCAAATGTACAGATGGCTGCTGTTGTGTGCAGATCCCTTTAATTCCACTCTGGAAAATCTCCCTCTCTGGACTTGAATCTCGAGGAGTGAGTCTCCAGGAGAATCTACAGATAACTAGATCAACCTGCACCACTTGCCAAGAGCAGAGCTCCCTGTGATCATCAGCCGTACGTTGTAGGGTCGTACAGTGCAGAAACAGGCCTTTCAGCCCACCACTTCCTTGCTGGCCATTGTCCAGATGAAGGGTCTCATGCGACTGTCCATTTCCCTCCGTAGATGCTGCCTGACCCGCTGAGTCCCTCCAGCATCTTGTGTGTTGCTCCAGATTCCAGCATCTGCAGTTTCTTGCGTCTCCATTGTAATTATGTATATTAGTCCCTTCTACCACATTTGGCCTGTAGCCTTCTCTTCCTTGGCGTCTCTGCTACCTGTCTCCATTGTTACTGGTCCTCTAATGGCTGAAGGTCTGAGCTCTCGTGTGGAACCATAAACATTGGTTTGAGATCCCCAATGGAATTATCCACCAGATTCCTGCCAGCCCCAATTTGTTGTAGCTACACTGAGCTACATTCCAGGGAGCCCAGAGAGAAATCAGAGGTCAAGGATGGAAAGGAAGGTCTTCATCCCCAATTGCATCGTACACAGCTTATGTGCAGAAGGCACTGCATGCTGCCTAACGAGATGGGCCATGTAAGGACCCCAGAAGCATGGTACCGCCAGCCAGGAGGTTCTCTTCATGGTCAACAATGATGCGCCTGTTCAGGGAGCAGAGATCTCATGATTTGAGAGGAACCCAGTCTCTGCGGGGAGAGCATGTGACAGGAGAAGGCATCAGGAAGGAACCACGAGGCAAGTGTCTGGACACCCAGCTTAACATTAAGTGCAATTGATTGAACAGACAAGAGAAGAGGAACACAGAAGAGAAAGTGATATCGGCTCCAAAGATCTTCATAGTGTTAAGTATGCTAAGCAAAGATGGGCATTTCTCAGATGCCTCTCACATCCTCCAGGGTTCCAAATCACTCTGCAGTCCATGAAGTGTTTTTTGCAGTGTGGTCACTGTTGTGATGTAGGAAACACAGCAGCCAATTTGTGCACAGCAAGTTCCCACAACAACAATGTAATCACAAGGAGATCATCGGTTCAGTGGCATTGTGCCAAGGTGACTGGGAGCTTTGAAAATTTCTTTAGATACCAGTTCAGGAGAGGAGCCAATGGCCACCATACCACCTCACCCCATCCAACACCTTGCCAGGAGTTAGGCCCCTCTCACTGGCACTGGAAACCACAGAACAAGTTACCTTTAACACTGGCACATACCATTCGGAATCATTGAATGGGAAGAAGCAATTGATCTCATTCAGCCATGCAGCTCTTTGAAGGAGCTGAGCAGCTGACATCCCATGGCTCTAGTACTTAGTGGTATTGCTATCAGTTTATTATTGTCACTTGTACCAAGGTACAGTGAAAAACTTGTCTTGCATACCGTTCATACAGATTAATTCATTACAACAGTGCATTGAGGTAGTACAGGGTAAAACAATAACAGAATACAGAGTAAAGCATCACAGTTACAGAGAAAGTGCAGTGCTGGTAGATAATAAGGTGCAAGGTCATGTCAAAGTAGATTGTGAGGTCAAGAATCCACCTCATCATACAAGGGAACCATTCAATAATCTTATAACAGTGGGATAGATTCTGTCCTTGAGCCTGCTGGTACGTGCCTTCAGGCTCCTGTATCTTCTGCCTGATGGGAGAATGACCCGGGTGGGTGGGGTCTTTGATTATGTTGGCTGCTTCACCAAGGCAGCGAGAGGTAAAGACAGAGTCCATGGAGGGGAGGCTGGTGTCTGTGATGTGCTGGGCTGTGTCCACAATTCCCTGCAGTTCCTTGCGGTCTTGGGCAGAGCAGTTGCCATACCAAGCTGTGATGCATCCAGACAGGATGCTTTAGGGAACATTTCTCTGCCTTCGGGTCTCAACCTTCATATTTCATTTTAAGCATCAGAATTTTAAGATCCGCTCCACTGGAGCTGATCAGGAGTTGGCTTTTCCACTGGTAACTCAAAGCAACCACAACTGATCTACTTCCGAACTCCATTCCCCTTCACCCTTGAGCTAGCACTCCATCAGGCTCTGAGCTGAAACTGAATTCTTGTCTCATCTGTTACCTGTGGACCAAGGGTCAAACTTTTATCTCCTCTCTTCCCACTAAAGCCTGCCCTCAAGGTGGAGTATGACTGGCTTCCACTCCAGTTTTGTGAGTTGGGAGGTGGCTGACGTGACTCACTCATTAAAGCCTTCAATCGCCATTTAACACTCGAGACTACCTTCCCCGCTACGACATCAGTTTCCATGTCAATGGCAAACCGTTAATCTAAGTCAATAACAAATCAAATGCGTAATTGTGGTCTCGCTACAGATTCTTGAGGAAATCACCAAAGTTTGAGTGCATACCCATGACTGCTGTCTATATTCTATTACCTAACCAATTCCCTAAGGAGGTTAAACATTTGCCTTAATTCCCTTGAAGGTTACTTTTGGAGAACAGTCTCTTGTTGAGTAGAAGCGTGAACTGAAGTATACACATCCCCCTGCTCGCCCCTTCAGTCTCCTCCTCCAGAAATCCCGAGGGATTTTTAGTTGTGGCCTGTCTTTTGCGAATATACCTTGGTTCTCACTAATAAGTGGAGATTTTTCAAAGGGAAATCAGATACCGATAACTTCCTCAGGATGTTGAGCTCACGATTCCAAGAACTTTTGGTTTTCCCCTCTCACCTTCCATCAGGAATGAAGGTACATTTGCAGTTCCAGATTTGGTTCCTGATTCAATAGAGCTTTGCCACGTTGTCATTAAAATCTCTGTAACCCACTCAGCCACCTTTAATTCTTGGAAGCTTCGGTTGTTCTTTGGGAAGGGGGAATTCCAGCTTACTACAACTTTGGTGTAGAAAACTTGCGTTTTACTTTGAGAGGTCATCGGCCTGAAATGCTCACTGTTTCTCACTCAACAGATACTGTGTGTTTCCAGCATCTTGTGATTTTGTTTCAGACTTCCAGCATCTGCAGATTTTTGCTTCGATTTACTTTGTTTCCCTCTGTCGTTATTTCTGACCCAGAATTTTTGTTTGGTGGCAAGGCAGTTCACCTCTGACCTCAAGGGAAGCTCTACATGCATACCCTTTGGGAAGCTTCCATTTTACTTTGACCTGCAGTGCTGGGTGTCAGGTCTAAAGGATCCCCAGCATGCTAACTCACAGAGTCATGGAGTTATACAGCACGGAAACAGGCCCTTCGGCCCAACTTGTTCATGCCAACCAAGGTGCCTTACTGAGCTAGCTCCATTTGGCCCATATCCCTTTAAACCTTTCCTAGCCATGTACCTGCCCAAGTGTCTGTTATTGTACCTGCTTCAATCACTTCCTCTGGTAGTTCGTTCCATATACCCACCACCCTCTGTGTGAAAAACTTCAGATCCCCTCTCACCTTAAACCTCGCTTTAGACTCCTCTACCTTGGGGGAAAAGAATGTGACTCTCTACCCTATTGATAACACTAATGATTTTACTAATCTCTATAAAATCATCTCTCATTCTCCTTCACTCCAAGGTAGACAGTCCCAGCCTATCTAGTCTGTCTGGAACCCAAGCCCTCCGGTCCTGGCAACATCCTTGTGAATCTTTTCTGCACCCTCTCAAACTTAATCACATCCTTCCCCTAGCATAGCAGCCAGAACAGCACACTGTACTCCAAGTATGGCCTAACCAACATTTTGTACAACTGTGACATGATCTCCTGTGTTCAGTGCCTCAGCTGATGAAGGCCAACACGTCAAACAGCTTCTTCGTCACCCTGTCTG
>JARFYF010000053.1:3006915-3018531 GCA_030265395.1 Rhina ancylostomus | reverse complement strand
AGGATGCTGCCTGGATTAGAGTGTATGGAATATGAGGAGAGGCTTAAGGTGCTAGGGCTTTACTCACTGGAGAGGAGTAGGATGAGGGGAGACATAATAGAGGTGTATAAAATGTTGAGAGGGATAGATGGAGTAGACAGCCAACACCTCTTTCCCAGGGCACCAATGCTCAAGACAAGAGGGCATGGATTTAAAATAATGGGGGGGGCAGTTCAGGGGCGATGTCAGAGGGAGCTTTTTCACCCAGAGTGGTAGGTGCATGGAATGTGCTGCCTGGGGTGATGATGGAGGCAGATGCGTTGGACAGGTTCAAGAGGTTGTTGAATAGGCATATGGATGAATGTGGGATAGAGGGATATGCGGGAGGAAAGGGTTAGATAGTGTGAGGTGTGATTTGATGGGCAGCACAACATGGTGGATTGAACGGCCTGTATTGTGCTGTATTGTTCTATGGTTTATATAAACATATATAGTTTTGGTACTTTAATAATATTTCATTTGTGTCTGTTCACTTAAAATTTTTCTTTGATAAATTTGCATTTATTATTCTATATTTGAATCAATTATTATTGATAGGATAAGGTTAATTAGAGAATATGCTTTAAAGTAAGTAAAACACCAAGCTGTTAGGCAAATAGTTTCAAACAGACCAGTAATGCTTCCCTACACCTTGACTATGGGAAATAATGTGCAGACCTTTAATATTCTGCTAAAGGCATTTGATTTTTGCTCATAACCTGTTGTTGGTCATATATCTAAGAGATTTGATTGAAATGTATTCTATGCCTCCCTTTTTGAATGCCAGTCAGTGTTTGTATGAAACTAATAACCATGTGGCCATATATTGTAGGTAATGTGGATACATTGCATATTTCCATCACTACCACAAAAGTACCCTCAATTACGTCAATCATAAAGCTACAGAGGCAGTAACTCAACTAATCAAGACATGGAAATGATATTTGAACTCCTTGGTAAGTATGATTTTAACAATATATTCAAAATCTGCTCAACATATACAGGTAAACTAATTTTAAAAAAGAGTTATGATTTGGAACAAAAACAGAAAATGCTAGAAACACTCAGCAGGTCAGGCAGCATCTGTGGAAGAAGAAGTGGTTTATGTTTCAGAACCAGGACCACCTTCAAAACTGAAAAAAAAATTTTTCATCAGGAGAGAAGGTGGGGAGGGATTTGTAAAACTCTGATTATATGACATCCGATTGTTTGGAAATCCATATAGATTTCTAAAACCAATCATCTCTGTGATTCCTTTTACTAACAGTAATATTGTTTGCAAGATTATTTTTAGTAAGCTGCCATGGTAAGGTTAAAGTTCAAATTCTGTTGATTAATAGTCAAAGCTTCTAGAAACTAGTCCAGTTAACATAACCATGATGCTTCATGTTAATCTACAAAAAATATGCCTGGGGGCCTTCCTATAAACATCTTTAGTCTTAGATTTTTAACAGTAGTTTGTTTACATTTATCTTCACCATAAATTGTGGTTGTGTTTGACTTTGCCATAAAAATCCATTTACTTTTCCATATTTGTCTCAATTACCACTTTTTGAAATGTGCTGTGCTTTAAAATCAAAGGTTAGGTGTACAGTGTGATATAAAGAAAAATTCTCAACTATTTTTCTTTACCTTTACTGTGGACAGAATGTAGAGCCTTGGAGTCTTTGATCTTTAGATCATACTCAGATTAAAATCACTAGATTTAAATATTTCCAGTTCACTGTTTCTGTGCTCCCTGCATCTACATAATTTGAATTTGATTCAACTCAGAATCTCAACCATTTTCAGGTGTGAAGGGATGCCGGCCTATAGCCTGCATTACTGGATCAAATAATGGTGGGTGAACAGGAGAACAAAGTCTTCTGCATCCATTACTACCCACTCACAAAAATGCCCTTGGGAACATTGGAATCGTGACCTAAGTTGGAAACTATTGTTCCAGTAGTAGATGTTATTAATGAAGGAGTTGGCCTGCTATTTAAAGAGAAATTATAACAGGTAAACAATATTCATGTTGATCCCCTATGCCAGACCAGTTCCAATATGCCTCTAATTTTTTATTATAGACATTACTCTGACAAAGCAGTGTATGACATTTTCATTTCCAGATGAATGTTACATCCAAGGAATAGGTGATCAGGTTTTTTTTCTCTCAATACTTTCAATTTCTATTCTCATCCTAACACTTGAACCCCTGTATGATATTGTCCATAACCTGTTCTGTTCTTAGAACCTTTGCCAATCCTAAGTGAAAACTATGTTCCTTTAATTTTTGTCATTTATACATTACCCATTCCTTTGCCCAACTACAAGCCCTGAGCTTTTAATCATCAGTTATCTAAGTTTTATTCTTTATATTTTGTTGTTTAGCCCTGCCTGCCACCAACTCCCATGCCCTCTGTCATATCTGTCTGCTCTCCTTTTTTTAAGAACCTTTTCAATCCCATATCATTGGGCACTTTCAATCAACCCATTTAATATTTGCTACTTTAGCTATTCTTTCTGTGGAAAACCGTGGTACATTTTTGAAATATTGATGGCAATCTACAAATAAGATGAACGTCTAATACTAGAAAAAAAATCAAAATTATAAAATAAGCTTTTGACTTTTTTCCAGGGGGATTCTTTATGTTGTCCCAACTGCAAATGGGTAAGTCCAGTATTGCTCTCAAATGCAAAAGCTGCTGCTGGTCATCATATCTCAGTGATCCTTTTTGTTAAAGTGTTGTAAATTATTAAGCAACTAATGCAGTAGATATTGTGCTTCAAGTATGTATTTAGATTTTTAAAAATTGAATAATTTTAAAATACTTTTAAAAAATTTTAATTTCTATGACAAAAACAAGTGGAATTTAGTAAAGTAATTTTTTGCTGCTATGAAGTTGGACTTTTAGTAAAACATAACAGGTGATTACATTTAAACATAATTAAATATTTCACCAAATATTTGTCCTGAAATAAATAACAAGTTTTATCATAACATGATTTATTTTCTATTTTACAGGCAGTACTTACTTGATTTCTTGTTATTTCTCAAACTGGGCTCAATACAGATCTGGATTTGCTCGGTATTTGCCTGAGGACATTAATCCTTTTTTGTGCACCCACTTGATTTATGCATTTGCTGTCATAAATGAAGATAATAAAATTGTTACCACGGAGAAGAATGATGAAGCTTTTTATAAATCATTTAACGATCTCAAGAAAAGGTACAAGAAAGTGGGAATGCGTTCACTATATTACTAAAGATTTTCTTAATCTATAGTTCTTTTTCATGTTAAATGTTTTCATTTGCATATGTCTTTGGAAGCAGCTGGGCGCTAGTGAAGCCAATGGAATCTGGACTGTATAAATAGAGATGTAGTATACGAAAGTGGAAGGGTTACATTGCATTCTTATAAAACATTGGTTGGCCACAATAGGAATATTGTTCCCAGTACTGGTCACCACAGTTTAGAAAGGATGGGAAGATCCAAGAGAAGGTACAGTAGTAACGGACACTTTAAAAATGATCATATTATTATGGAAAAGTTAAAATAGTTTTAGGAAAGGGAAATCATTCTTGACAAGCTAAAAGTCAGAACTAAAGAGCACAGAAACAGGCCCTTCAGCCCAACTTGTCCATGCTGTCCAAGTTGCTTAAATAATCTAGTCTGATTTGCCTGCATGTGGTCCATATCCCTCTAAACTTTTCCAATCCATGTAACTGTCTAGATACCTTTTAAAGGGTTTTGTAAGAATGTTCTTTGAGCAGGGTAGACAGTGGGAAACTAGTGGGTATAATGTATTTGGAATTCCAAAAGACATTTGATAGGATACTACACCAAAGGTTACTACACAAGATAAGGTCTGTAGTATTAAGGATAATTACAAAAAAAATTGAGAAAATATGTTTTAAGAAAAGGTTAGCAAATGCATATAAAGGTACTTTCCACACGTGCCTTTGAGATGTCTTCCTTCTTCCTGAGCTGTGGCTTATTCTCTACCATAGTTGACTGAACCTGTGACCACATCTAATCTACTTACACCTCCTGTCTTGCTCCCTTCTGGAGATAACAAAATTAAAATTTTCCTAATGTTCACCTTCTACCTTACCAGCCTCCGCGTTCAATGGATCAGGCTTCACAATTTCTGCTACTCTTAACAAGATTCAATCACCAGACACATCTTCCCCACCTCTTGCTTTTAAGTGTCTTGAAAGAGTCCTTTGTGACTCCCTGCATTCTTTCATCCCTACCAACCACTCCCCTTCTGAGGACACTTGCCCATGCACCTGCAAGAGAACACCTGTCCTTTTACTCCTTCCCTTCCCATCATCAGGGACCAAAATAGTCCTTCCAAGTAAGGCAGAAAATCACTTGCACTTCTTTCAATCTAGTTTGTGCATTTGGTGTTCAGAATGTGGTTTCCTCTATGTTGGAGAACCAAAATGCATATGTGCGCAGAGATTCCTGCTGCCTCCAAGTCTAATTCTCCATCCTGCTCCCACCCTGAACAATCTGTGGCACTGTTAAAACTAGACCAACCATAAGCTTAAGGAACAGCATCTCATCTTCCATCTGTCCACATTTCAGTCTAACAAACTCAATATAAAATTCTACAACTTCAGCTAACTCTCTTTCTGTCTGTTCCAGGACTGTTTATGCAGGAGGTCAGTTTTTCTGTTACTATTAACATTGACATGTCCAATAGCCCAGCATTTTGCAACATTTGAAGCTTTTTTGTTTGTATTATTACTCGCTAAGTGCCCCTATTAACTCACCAACCTCTTCTAATACCAAGGCAATCATGGTCTCACTCTATCACAGATATTTCATTTGATGCATTTGTTCTTTACTCCACCTACTCTGCAACTTAAAACTCTTTTTTCTCTTTCTCATTTCTGATCAAGCATCTTTGACTTGAAATATTCACTTTCCATTTCCACAGATGCTGCCTGCCCTGCTGAATGTTTCCAGCATTTTCTGTTTTTACATCAGATTTCCAGCATCTGTAGCTCTTTGATTTTCCTATAAATAGGTTGGAAGGAAAGCTGTGGCAAAAGGTATACAATGTGAAGAAATGTTACCCATATTGATAGGAAGAATAAAATAGCAAAATAATATTGTTTGAGATTATTATATACCAGTGTCCACATGCATGAAGCGCAAAGTTAGCATGCAGGTATAACGAGTGCTTAGGAAGGCAAAAGAATGTTATCTATTTATTGAAAAGTGGAAGTTTCACTACATCATACAGGATCTTGGTGAGGCCACACCCAGAGTACTGTATACAGTTTGGAATACCTAATTTAAGGATATAATTGCCTTGGAGGCTGTGCAGAGAAGATTACTGGATTGATTCCCGAATGACAGAATTGTTTTATGAGGAAAGAGTAAACAGATTGTGCCTTGATCTCTTGTGTTTTAAACAAAAAATTAAGTGATGTTCTGGAAACCCGTGAAGAAAACTAGATGCTTTGCAGAGGGTGCAGAAGAGATTTATTAAAATAACTCCATTTAGTTATGAATTGACCAGAGAAGCTAGGATTGTTCTTGAAATAGAAGAGGTTGTGAAGGGATGTATTTAAAATCATGAATAGTATAGGTAGAGAGAATTTTTTCTCATTGCTGGAGAGGCGAAGAATTGGAAGGCAAAATGTGATGGCAAGAGAATCAAAACTAAGATGAGGAAAAATACTTTTATGCAACAAGTGGCTAGGATCTGTAATGCACTGTCAGTGGTGGTAGTGGAGGCAAAATTGACTGTAGTGTTCAGAGGAGTATTGAATAAGTACCTGAAAGGAAAGAATGTGCAGCAAATGGACGATTAGATGGATTTTCTTACTGACAGCTGGCAACTGGTTTCCTTCCATGTGCATACCATTCTGTGATCCTGAGGAGCTCATTTAAGTCTGATATGAGTAAGAATATCTTCCCTTAGATAGTGAATCTTTAGACTTCTCATCCAGACAGAATCCTTTTATGGCTAATGCAATACTATAAGCACAAATTTATTTCTGTGATGGTGGGATGTTGGCTGGTGAATTGACTGCAAAATAACTGGAGGAAGAACAGGCTCCAGCAGAAGTCTGTTGAGTGCTTGCCTATGGCTCAAATTCTCAGAAAGATGTACCTGAAGATTATGATGGGAACACATTTATTATTGTAAAAGCTGGTCTTCACTTGATGACAAGATCCTAAGCAGCTGGGATTACTGTTTCAGAGCCAGTTATTCTCCCAGGTCTTTTATCAACTTGCTCACAATGTCTCCAGTTTTTGGCAGCGGCAGATCTTTAGCACCTCTGTGGTATGAATGTGCCTGTCTTGTTGCCTCTGGTTGTCTTCCTGCACACTTTCTGCACTTCTGGTGAGCAGCATATTAATACTCATTTGTGAATTGTGTGACTAAAGTGATTGCTTTGGATGAAGCACTGTTAACTAACTTATCATGGTTTGTGTTTATCAATTCCAACTGTGTTCTGTATTGCTTCCACATATGTGTGTGACATCTCTCTAGTCTGCTTTGATGAAATTCACATCAGATTTCCCTTGATTCCCATTCACCAACTTCAGAAAGTATGCCCCAGCCAGTTTCAGTGTGGTCTTGTTGTACACCAACAGTACTTGTTATGCCAGAACTAAGTGAAAATGTTGTTGGTTACTCTTGCACCATCACCTAGACATAGGAACATCCAGTGCATATGCCTTCCACTGAATTGACCTGGGATTCATTGTATTCAACCTGAACCTAACCATTTCTCTGTCCCTGCACAGCTCATCTTATCCACTTTATAGATTGCATGTTTTCTTCACTATGCACTGTTTATATAGTGATTTTTTTTAATACATATATTTGCCCTGATGTGGACAGTTCTTTCTTCAGCCAGTTATGTTGATGTCCACAATACTTGCAACATCTAATTCACCTTGGCTATACTTTCCCTTTTCTGCCTTTCAACACACGTACTTCCTTCTGTAGGTCATCCAGTATTTCTAGCTAGGGTTTATATAGATTTGCATGTTTGTATATCCATTGGCACTTTCTGTAATTATTTGTCTAATGTTGTACTGTTCTCCCAGGCTAGACTCCTCTGTTCCATTGTGTACTAATTCCACTGACTCAAGGCACATGTACATCTGTTATTTCAATTTGGAAGGATCACACCTGATGTTTAGTATTCTGATTCAGTCATGGTCAATAAGCATTTTTGACACCATGTCTCAGTAATCTCTCTCCAAGATACTCTAAAGTTGACAGTGATTGAAATTAACTAAAAGGGCACTTAATTAACCAATGGAAAGCAGACAGTGAGGAACACTATCCTTGTGGCTTACTTCTAAATAGCAGAAGATTCTACTTTGAAGAACTTGTAACAACATATGTAGAGTAGTTGGTCACACACTACAACACTTAAAAAGAAACTCATCCAATATTACATAAGTGATGTATGCCATGTTCTTTCTTTAATAAAAAACACAAGAAAGTAGAAACAAATGTCCAAAATTACTGTCCAATTTCTGTGTTTTACTTTAGGACAAAGATTTCATGGAATCTTCTATTGAAGGACAATCTTTCTAAATAGGCCCCTAATTAATTGCTGTTCTCCCAGAACCTGTTCTCATTTTGCTAGGTTAGCAGTGCATCCTCCGGTATCTGCCCATCTGTTTCTATGAAATCTCTTAAACATGTTATATGACAACATTATGTAAGTCACATATGCTAAACTAACAATCTACCCGTGACAGTGGCAAAACTATGGCTGAGCACTCCCATCGCCAACATTCTAGGGAATGCCAGAAATATAACAGTACTACACCAGCTTTCTACAAAATCATGTTAGATCTGGGTTGCAATATTCTCCACTTGCCTGGAGAAATACAGTGCCAAAAATACTCAAGGCACTGTCCAGGACAATCAGCTTGCGTTATTGGTACCACTATCCAACAAATTGTCTCCCTCTCTCTTCTAATGGGAACATAATAGTTTGTGTATATAGGCTTCTGAGTGGTATCATCAGTTCCGATGCATTGTATATCACATGACTCAACAGTTGTAATGACATGGAACTTGGCTTCAAATAATTCATAGACATAATCTTTCAATATGATGTCCAAAGACGTACGGGTTAGGAAGTTGTAGGCATGCTGTGTGGCGCCAGAAGCATGGCAACACTTTTGGGCTGTCCCCAGAACACACTATGCAAAAGATGCATTTCACTGTGTGTTTTGATGTACATGTGACTTATAAAGAAATCTTTTCTTACCTACATCTTTAAAGTCTGCTGGTGCAATGTAATTATTCAAAGGAACTGCCATACATAGGAGACTGTCATGAGAAAGGTTGGTATACCTATTCACAAAGAATGTAGGATATCAGAATAATGCTAGCAGAACAATGCAGGAATAGTCTGGTAAGAGCACAGCAGTGTCAATGTTGAAATAAATTAAGGCCATCACAACATACAGGCACTAACAGTGGAATCTGAAGAATTAAAAACTAACTAATTAATTACCTCAGCATCTTTCTACACAGTATTCTGAGATAAAACATATACTGCCAACCCAGAAGTAGTATTAATGTGTTAAAGCTTTGTGACACTTTAAACAGCACTTCTTGTGGGTAGTGGCCTCTATTCCAATAATGCATCTAGCTGTGCAAGCTTAAGGCAGGGCATTGGCTAAAGCTGGGGTGTTACAAAATGGCTTCAAATTAACATTGCCTCTTCAATTTGTTAATACAATTCCAAATATATGGCTGGATCAGTGGAGCATTCTTTGAGAATTGAACATGACTTGGTAAGTGAAGTGAGAGTATATAATGCAAAAGAAGGTGCTTTAAAAGGGAGAAGAGAGACCATTTCCATTTGGATCATAAAGGAGCAATATTTTGGCTTCTTTAGAAAACCAATACTTGGTACTTATTTGGTTAACATATTAGGTCTTTAGTGAAACCTATTAAGTATTTCAACCACAACTTATTTTAAAAATTAATAGAATAGAATGAGGCATTACTGGGAAAGCCAACATTTATTGTTCATCCCTTATTGCTATTGAGGAGGTGGTGATGAGCTTTGTCTTGAACAATTTCCTGGTGAATGCATGATGATGATGGATAGGAAGTTTACATTTCTAATTCAGGATATTGTGCAACATGGAGAGGAACTGGTGTCCTTTGTTCGCCTAGTCACAGATTTAAGAATTTCTATCAAGGAAGTCTTGGTGAGTTGCTACATAACATTTTGTAGATGTTCTATATTAAAGCTACACTGGTGATGGTGGATCAGAAAAAAAAACTTATGCTGCTTTATTCTTTTGGTGTAAACCTTCTTGAGACTTAACGTAACTGACTCACCTGAGTTCTCCATCATAACTTTGACTTGCAGATTGTGAAGAAGAATCCAGGGATGAGGGTTAATGTTGGGACGTGGTACTGAGACAAAGATCAGCCATTCTGGTGCAGTCAGCATGAGCTCAATGGCCTACTGCTTCTGTATCTTATATTCTTCTTGCTCAAGGTTTGATTTAGTGAATACATTTATATAATATAATAATTTTATATAATTTATATAATATAAATGTATATAAGGTTCAAAAATATTGGACACAATCCTTGAGGGAAGAGAGTTATTTGAAGGGATGAGCTCTCCTTAAGCAGGGCAAGGAACAGTGTTTGGTGATAACTAAGGCTATGGACTGGGGATTAAATGAATAAATGTTGGGAGTTGAGAGAAGGAGCATATTTCAAGTGAGGGAAAAAAGATAAAGTAAAAGGGATGGACAAAGTAACAATTTGATGATAATTCTAGCAAGTCTGTCAGTAGTGTTCCAGCTGTGTACCAGGTTTCTCAGATCAGTTCACTTCAGATGTCAATTTTATTTTTATTTTAGCAATGGAATCCACTTCAATTCAAAGCATATGGCCAATTCATCGTTGCTGCTTCATGATAATTAAGCCACTCATATCTTTAGGACACATAGATCTTGAGATTATTCTGGACCAGAAGATCATACAAATATAGGAAGTAGAAGCAAGAGCAGGCCACTCAGCCTCTCAAGCCCGCTCTGCCATTCAATAAAATCTGGCTGACCTAACTGTAACTTCATTTCTGCTTTGCTCTCTACCCAGTTTTACCCTTCATGCCCCAGCTTATCGAGGTTATTCAAAAATACCGAATTATTCAGACTCTGCTTCTGCTGTCCTTTAAGGAAGAGAGTCTTAAAGACTCACAACCCCGTGAATGAAAATAAAATGCTTCATCTCTGACTTAAATATGAAGATTTTTTTTCTAAGGTAGGGTTTAAGAATTGAAGTAGTTTGGAGAGGTCAAACTCTCTGCTCCCTGGCATTCTGCACTATAGAAAAGTACACAGCCCTGATAAATCTAAAGTTTGGTTTTAGTGTTCTGGTGATTTCTAGACTACATTTAAGCTCCTGAAGAGGTTCCTGGTTTTGTTGATTCTATTCTGAATAGAACATAGAACACTACAGCACAGTACAGGCCCTTCGGCCCACAATGTTTTGCCAACATTTTATCCTGCTCTGAGATCTATCTAACCCTTCCCTCCCACATTGCCCCCTATTTTTCTATATTCATGTGTCTATCTAAGTCTCTTAAATGTCCCTTATGTATCTGCCCCCACAACCTCTGTTGGCAGCGTGTTTCACTCACCCACCACTCTCTGTAAAAAAAAAGTTACCCCGGAGATCCCCCTTATACCTTCCTCCAATCACCTTAAAATTATGTCCCCTCATGTTAGCCATTGTCACACTGGGAAAAACCTCTACACGTCCTGACTTATTTTATCATCCTGACTCATTGTACTTACAAAGAATGTCTAAACTGCTGTATCAGTAAGATTTTGGTGATGGTACTTGCAAGATAACATTAAAAGAACTCATATTTTGTGGTTAATTGTCAGGCTCATTTGATGGCTGAATTTATTGAGTATTTTTTGCTTTTTTCTCATCTGTGGTGTTGTGCATTTGATGGGAAAGCAAGATCATCTGTTTCCTCATCTGGCACTAATGGGCTGTAGCTAGGCAGTGTGCTAAGGAAACTTAACATGCCATCTTCTTGGAAATTGGAGTCGCACAATGATTCTGCTCTGTATTACTGAGATGAGGACTACAGTAGGAGAACGTGAATGGAAAGACTGAGTGGATGCATGTAGATATGTCCAGTGCAATGACGAGTCTGCCCATGAGCCTGGAAGAGATGTCAAAGACCACAGGGGAGTCTTTCTGTAACCTCTTGCTGGACCTTGAGCTTTAACAGGCTTGAGCAGGGCTTTTGTTTCCACTGAGACACAGGCAGAGGCCAGCCAATGTCTGTCTGCCTCACTGGAGTCTCATTCCTGCCTCAATCAGGTGCCACCTGGGAACAGGCTGCTTGTACTTCAAGGAGCTTAGAGGTGGCACTCAGGATGGACAGCTGGCAACAATCACCATAAACCCAGCATTGATGAATTGATTGTTCTTGTGCAGATCTTAAGGTATTATCACCAGTGGTGTGGTCTAGCTTCCACCAAACAGGATGCCTGCTGGCAGGAGAGTGCCAATGGCATTGCAAGGATAAATAATAGCTTTGCTAGTCAAGTATGTACATTTGCTTTG
>JARFYF010000053.1:2882289-2893830 GCA_030265395.1 Rhina ancylostomus | reverse complement strand
TGTCGTGACACCATGTCACTAAGCTTTCCATCTCCTTCCTATGCTCCGACTCATCATTATTTGAGATGTGGCTTACTACGGTGGTATCATCTGCAAACTTGTAGATGGAGTTAGGGCAGAATCTGGCCACACAGTCGTGAGTGTATAGAGGGCTGAGGATGCAGCCTTGTGGGGCACCAGTGTTGGGAATAATCGTGCCGGAGGTGTTGCTGTCTATCTTCACTGATTGTGGTCTGTTGGTCAGAAAGTCAAGGATCCAGTTGCAGAGGGAGGTGTTGGGTCCCAGGTCTCAGAGTTTGGTGATGAGTTTGCTTGGAATTATCGTATTGAAGGCAGAGCTTTAGTTAATAAACAATAGTGTAACATAGGTGTCTTGACTGTCCAGATGCTCCAGAGATGAGTATAGGGCCAGAGAGATGGCATCCACAGTAGATCTGTTTCGGCGGTAGGCAAATTGCAGTGGGTCGAGGTTTTCCAGGAGACTGGAGTTAATGCATACCATGACCAGCCTCTCGAAGCACTTCACGATGGTGGATGTCAGAGCCACCGGTCGGTAGTCATTCAGGTACGTTACCTTGTTTTTCTTAGTTACCAGGATGACAGTGGTCTTCTTAAAGCAGGGAGAGGTTAAATATGTCTGCAAATACCTCCACCAGCTGATCAGCACAATATCTGAGGACATGGCCAGGGACATCATCCGGGCCAGATGCTTTCCTTGGGTTCACTCTCTGGAAGACTGATCTTACGTCTTCAATGGTGACTATGGGTTCAGTTGTATTGGAGGCTGTTAGGGTGGGTGGTGACAAACCAATCCCATTCTGTTCAGAACATGCATAGAATGCGTTAAGCTCTCAGGAAAGAATGCACTGTTGTTGACTCTGCTGCCTGACTTCGTTTTGTATCCCATTATAGAAAATGAGTCCTGCCACAACTGATGGCTAGTCTGGGACTCTGTTTTGAACTGGTATTGTCTCGGCATTTCTGATAGCTTTACGGAGGTTGTATCTCAATTTCTTGTAAAGGTCAGGGTCACCTGATTGAAATGCAGAAGTCCTCGACTTCAGTAGAGAGTGGATCTCCCAGTTCATCCATGGTTTCCTGTTTGGAAACACCTGTATTGTCCTCTTTGGTACACAGTCCTCAGTGCTGATAAAGTCCGTGATGGTGGTGATACACTCATCAAGGCTGGCAGCTGAGTCTTGGAACATGGACCAGCCCATTGACCCAAAGCAGTCACGTTGAAGCTCATCGATTTCCTCAGACCAGCACTGCACAACTCTCTGTACCGGATCCTCCTGTTTCAGTTTCTGTTTGTATGCAGGGAGAAGCACAGCCTGGTGGTCTGATTTACCAAAGTGAGGGCGAGGGGAGGCTCGGAAAGCATCTTTGATGGTCGTATGGCAATAGTCGAGGGTGTCAGGGTCTCTGGTGGGACAGATGTGCTGGTAGTACTTCGGTAATATACTCTTGAGGTTGGCCTGGTTGAAGTCACCTGCAACAATGAAGAGGGCCTCAGGGTATCCTGTTTCAAGGCTGTTGACCACAGAGTATAGTTCATTGAGTGCATGCTTCATGTCCATCTGGGGTATGCCATCAGGATAGCTGAAGTGAACTGCCGTGGCAGGTGGTATAGGCAACCCTTCACTGTTAGATATTCCAGGCTGGCTGAGCAGGAGCTGGCAAAGGGAAGAGACTTGGACAAGGTGCTTGGATGAGAAAGGCACAAGGGGATAAGCTCCAGTGAAGGTGGACGGGATGGGCGTAGATAGGTCTCACGGTCAGCATGGACGTTGGGTTGGAGGGCCCACGTCTGTGCTTTACAACTGTATGACCCATGTTGGCCCAGACAATGAGGAGCCCCTCCTGGGCAGCACAGAACAGCGGGTAGTACTGCTGTCTCACGGCTTCAATCCTGACCTAAAATACTGATGCACATCGTGACCTTCCTGCTGGCTAGGCCACAGGTCGGCCTGGGTGGACCACCTGCCAAGGAGAAACTTGACGTGATTGGCGATGGCCTTGGACAGAACATTGGGTTGCAGATCGAGATGGTTCGCCAATTTCTGATCTCTTTCTCGTCTTTCCATTTGTAGACGAGGGTGGTGGGACCCTTCCTTGTCCACTCCGTCAGGTTGCCAGCTGAGAGCACAGAACAGTAGACCTCCAGCAGGTCTGAGCCCATCCGGTGCCACAGGGTAGAGTTCAACTCAGCTGGTAATGAGGAGCAGGGAGACCTCGTTGGCTGATCCAGACCAGACTCTCCTGCAGGTTGCCAGGACATAACTGAGCTGCAGATCACAAGAGCTTCGCTCACTGGATCAGATGAAGGTCTTTGAAAGACAGATCCCCAGAAACCCTTCCTCAACCTCAAGTATATGCTTTGTTCAGACATGTCCACACTATTCCAGAATCGGTCTCACCAGAATTCTACTCAGGTTGAACTTTTGTACTCAAGTCCTCCTGCGGTAAAGTCCAACGTACACTTTGCCTGCCTTAACACCTCTGAACCTATACATTAGCGTCAGTGATTGGTGTACAAGGGCTTGCAGGCTCCTCTGAACACCAACTGCTTCCCACCTCTCACCATTCAAACATATCCCACTGGATGCTGATCATGTGACAATGTCCAACCCTTGTCATTGGCAGATCTGCGACTTTTTGAAAGAAGCTGAAGTCGAACTGATTAAGGACCACAAGGCCTCACACGCCCCCAGGGAGAAGATTTGGCTTGGATACGATGACATAAACAGCTATGAAACCAAAGTATGGTTTGTCATTCTGAGATACTTTAACTGAGTAAAGTCACAGAAAATCCTCTGTGATATTTGCAAATATTGTTATGGGGAAATTCAGGGTAGGAATACGCTGAGTCACCCTGGTGTGTCAAAGCTGCTATATAAATGCAGGGGTTCTTGCTTTGTGTGGTGTTTGAGGATGAAAACCACTTGGGTTGTTCCTGCTCCTCACTTTGTTCTAACAGACAGCTGGCACTGGACACTGTGGGAAGATGAGTCAGAGAACCACGGACCAGGAGGTAATTCGGCCCATTGATCCTGTCCTGTCACCTGATAGGCCAATCCCAACAGTCCCATCGTCCTGCCATTTCCCCCACAGCTCTTCTGTGTTCCTCTCCCTCAATCCCGTCTGGTTCCCATGGGGCGGGCATGATAGTGTAGTGGTTGGCGTAATGCTCTTACAGCGCCAGCAACCCGGGTTCAATTCCAGCCGCTGCCTGTAAGGAGTTTGTACGTTCTCCCAGTGTCTGTGTGGGTTTCCTCCGGTTTCCTCCCACATTCTAAAGACGTACGGGTTAGGAAGTTGCGGGCGTGTTATGTTGGCGCCGGAAGCGTGGCGACACTTGCGGGCTGCCCCCAGAACATTCGACACAAAAAAAGATTCATTTCACTGCTTCAATGTACATGTGACTAATAAAGAAATCTTATGTGAAGGCCGTGACTGATTCTGTCTCCACTGCCCCATGTGCAGTGTTCCATATTGTAACCACCCTGTGTAAAGTGAGGTGCTCTTCATTGCATCCCGTTTACCATCTGCCCAACACTTTAAACCATCTCTCTAGAACTAGTGAGAGCAGCTCCCCTACGTTACCCTGTCAAAACCCTTCATGGTCTTGTCTCCTCCCAACCTCCCTCCCTGAAGGAGAACAACCCCAGCTTTTCCAGTTGGAAATTCCTTGCCCCCTGAACCTTTCCAGTGAATCATTCCTTCACCCTCTCTGGGTCATCCTGGAGAGACATGGCCAGAAATGGTTAACATATTCCATCTGTGCCCTAACTTGTCCTTTGTAAAGGTTCAGTGCAAACTCCCTGACTGCATCTTCTTGTAGTCTGACCCCACCCTCCTCACCCCAACACTTACAAACTCTGTGTCCTCCACAAATCTGGATGTTTTACATTGTATATTGGGTGTTAGATGATGAAATGTCCCATCTTCAACCACCAGCAACAGGTAGGTCCAGGACCTGTGCAAGAACTCAAGAATTATTTTGATCAAAGCACTAACCTAGCTAGCTAAGAATGGACAAAGTTAGGAGCTGGAGATGGCCTTAAACACCCGCTCAGTTGTCCTGTACATCGACTCCATGGTCCTGCCTGATCTCCATATCCTTTGATCCAAATGAACATCCATCTTCCTGGAGTGGAGAATTCCAGGGAATTCCTCAACATTTTACAAGCAGGACAGAGACTGCCTGCATCGCCACTGGGGGAGTGCGATTGCTCCGTTAGCTAGCATAGACTCACTGGCCAAATTGCCTTCCTTCTGTGTGGTAAGGAAGTGTAGATTATGATGTGGTGAGCCAGGTCAAGGTGGAAAAGGGGCGAGTGGAATTTTGGAGCTCAGGGCCCCAGCAAGTGAAGGAATCTCCACCAAACAGAGCATTGAAACAGGGGGATAACCGAAAGGTTACGCTGGAGCGGCATCTTCGAAGGTTTCAGAGATACTGAGACACAGAAGGGTCAGGCCATGAGGGGAATTGAGATATGGGTCCAATCAAGAGCCAATTCAGGCAAAATGGTGATGGGTGAATGGGGCTTGGAAAGAGGACGTGGAAAAGTCATCAAGTTGAGTTTATTGCCATGTGCACAAGAACGGTGGGGTACAGGTACAGTGAAACACTTGCTTGCAGCATCATAGGTGTGTGGGTACTGACAACACACAGAATATAAATTTTACATAAATTATACATCAGTTATACAAGACAGTGATGAGAGAGAAGAAAAAAAACTGTGCAAAGCAAGACATTAGTGCAAAAACACAACCGGAGACAAGTCCATGGCAGTGCAAGAGGTGCTCCGTAGTGTTCCGTTGCTGAGGGAGGGTTAGGGTTGTGCAGGTCGGTTCAAGAACCTGATGGTTGTCGGAAAGTAGCTGTTCCTGAACCTGGTGGTGTGGGACTTCAGGCTTCTGTACCTCCTGCCTGACGGTAGCACTGAGAAGATGGCACGGCCCGGATGATGGGGATCCTTGATGACAGATGCTGCCTTCTTGAGGCAGCGCCTCCTGTGCCCACGACAGACCGGGCAGTGTCCACTAGTCTCTGCAGCCTCTTGCATACCTGTGCACTGGAATTGCCGTACCAGGATGCTTTCTGCAGACGTTTGTTAGTGTGTTTGATGTCAGCAGAGCCTTGGACACCTTCAAGCCTATTGAGAGCAGAATGAGGGCAGCCAGGAGGGCAGCAGAGTAGTTGTCTAAAGGGAATTAGTCCAGTTTAAGGGTTTCAGCACCAGAATGGGTCGGTTCAGGACAAGAGTGGTGATAACGAGTGGTCTATAGCCGGTGTGGCTGCATACCCTGAAACATCCCAGGTCAAAGATGCCACAGATTTCAAACAGTCTGGTTCAGTTTCACAGTCAGTATCTAGAGAATGGGATTAGCGATGCACTTGTTTCAGACTTCCTGACGCTTTGCTCAGGAAGTTTCTGCTCCCCTAAAGACGTTGGGCAAGGAGGCTGCAGGGGTTGGGAGGGGAGACGCCCCTGGTGTGGGGGTAGATGATCCTGAATCCAGGGCCTGGACCTCTCTTAAGCTTCCAGATTTCTGCCCAGCTGGGGTTAAAGTTAAAATGGTGCATAAAAATGAAATGTACGTCCTCGTTGTAACGTGTGAATTGGCAGTTGTCCTTGCCTCTGTCCCAATTCCCTTAAAAACAGGACTGGGAAAACGACAACAGATTCAGATATTTTATCATCCCACCAAATGCAAACACACCTGTTCATTAGGGTTTAAATTAGCCTCTTAAGTAATAATGGTTAACTCTGTGTGACAACAGATAGAAAAGTTATTGATGAACTTTTATGTTGTTTTCACCGCAGGTCCAGTGGATGAAGAGTAACAATTTTGGAGGTGCTTTTGTGTGGACAATAGATCTTGATGATTTACACAACCATTGCAAACAGGGAGTATTTCCTCTAACAAACAGATTGAAGAAGCTTCTTGACACTAATGCAGGTGAAATATTTACCATTACCTCAGAACACGGGCTTGACGGGGTAGGTGGGAAGGTGATGTCACCCCTGTGGGCTGTCTGGAGACAATCTCAGGGGTCAGCATTGAGAAGGACTGCAAACTCTTCTCCAAACCAGTAATGAAAGCAGAAACTACCAGAAACGCTCAACAGGTCAGGCAGCATCTGCGGAAGGAAAACAGGGTTAATGTTTTAAGTCTGTCACCCTTCATCAGAACTGGGACAGACTGAGAAGAATCTCTCTTTCCTGAAGTGTTAACTTTGTTTCTGTCTCACACATGCTGCCTGACCTGCTGAGTGTTTTTTTTATTTATTTCATATTTCCAGCATCTGCAGTTCATTTACAAACCAGTGTTTTATAATACTTATAACTGGTGATTTACGGACGATAAATCAGTTGTTAAGAGTTTTGCACAGGATGTCGCACCAACTGCTTTATATTGTGCATTTAATGCCGCATATCATTCAGTGTGATCAGACAAAACTTGCTACTGAACCACATGAAGCAGGCTATTACTCCTTGGAGTGTAGGAGAATGAGGAGTGACCTTATTGAGGTGTATAAAATTATGAGGGGCATAGACAGGGTGAATACACACAGTCATTTTCCCAGGGTTGGGGAATCAAGGACTAGAGGGCACAGGTTTAAGGTGAGAGGGGAGAGATTTAATGGGGACCTGAGGTGCAACTTCTCCACACAGAGGGTGGTGGGTGTATGGAACGAACTGCCAGAGGAAGTGGTAGAAGTCGGTACAATTACAACATTTAAAAGACACCTGGACAGGTACATGGATAGGAAAGGTTTAGAAGGATATGGGCCAACCGCAGGCAAATGGGACTAGCTCAGGTGGGCACATTGGTTGGCATGGATGAGTTGGACAGAAGGGCCTCTTTCCGTGATGTAGGACTCTTACTCTATATTGGCAGAAGTTCAGAACCTTGGCCACAGAACATGGAAAAAGAGGGAGTGGCAGAGTTGAAGGAGAGAATTTCATAGCCCAGGGCGTTGGCAGCTGAAGGTACAGTCGGCAGTGGTGGAACAGTTAAGCTCAGGGAACCAGAACTGGAGGAGTGTAGGTACTTCTGGTGGAGATTGTAGAGAGAAGGAGAGTCAGTTAACAGAAGAGGATTGGAAACAGGGAATCTTACAATTAAGGTGCTGGTTAACTGGGAGCCAACGCTGGTCAGCCTGGGAGGTGACCCAGGCTGCATATTTTTGGATGAACTCCAGTTCTGGAACCAGGGAGTCTTTCTGGGAGAGCATTGGAGTCATATGGTGGTTACATGGGTAGAGATGTAACTCATAGATCCAAGGACATCAGGACCTTTGGCACATTTTAAGGAAATTCTCATCTCCTCTCCTGAAAAGAGTTTACAATGGCAATTACTTTAGCAACAGTTAGGATTAAAGGATTGAAACCCTGCAATTCTGGGTTGAAGCAACACAAGTGATAACTGTGGGTGATCTGGAGTGTTCTGTTGAAAAACAACACAATAGAACTTTCACTGCCAATGCTCAAGGAACGCATTGCAGCGATACACCAGACATTCCTGTTCATTGCCCTCAGCACACCAACTAACTGCTATAGAAACGAATTCCTCCTTTGTTCTGACTCGATTGAAGGGAATCAAAAGTTAAATCATTTTTCTCTTCCTGGCTGTGAAAAGCTGAGCTCGACCCCAACACCAGCACCATCCATAATCCAGCTTCGAGCCAATAAAGATGGCAGCAAAGAGGATGGTGTTGAGGATGTAGGAGTTAATCCAGGATGGTGCGCTAATAAAAAACTAGGGGTTTACATTGACCCAGCCGATCAAACCAAATTCTACCGCTGTGCTAAGATAGCCATTCATGAGGAGTGTGCTGAGAAAATGGTCTTTAATGAAGACTGCAAGTGTTGTACTTGGCCTCAGGCTAAGAATATTCAAGAATCCGACTGGTGCAGCACTAAACCTGATGGCTTCTACAGTGACCAATATGACAATTCGAAGTTCTACATCTGTGCGAGGCAAGAGACCTTCTGGAGGTCCTGTCCTGCAGGGCTGGTGTTCTACGATGCCTGCAAGTGCTGTAACTGGCCAATAAACAAGACTGCAGCTTAACTGAGATTTTACCAAAGATAAATAGGCTTGATATTTCTTATTTACAATTCTATTTCTTTTCCCACCTCCCATGTCGTCAATGCACCAATAAAAGCAGGAGTCTCGCTGCAGCTATGAATCGAAGGGCGTTGCCCTCAGCTGACTTTTCCTAAGAATGCCAACAACCACTCATTACCTGTACCTGGTTCGAAGGGACCTGCATTTCTGGCACCTTCAGATATTTGCTGGTTCACTCTCTGGTTAAGGAATTAAGGAAACTCAAACACACACTCTGTTTTGATTGTAAAAATTGCAATTAATGTCAAATTCAAAATACTTCTCTGCATTTAATAAAGTCAAATCTTACTTCAAGTTGTTCAAGAATTTGTTCAGTATTTTTTGTAAATGAACTGGTAGAAAGTAGTGAAGAACTAGTAAACCATAACTACCGAGGTGACACAGCTGCTGTCTCCCAACTCGTGACCTGGGTTCGATCCCCACCTCTGGTGCTGTCTGTGTGGAGTCTGCACGTTCTCCCTGTGACCATTAGGGGTTCCCCAGGTGCTCTGCTTTCTCCCACATCCCATTGATGTATGGGTTGGCATTTTAATTGGTCACTGTAAATTGTTCTTGGTCTGTAGGTGAGTGGTAAAATCTGGGAATGTGAAGAGAATGAGATTGGTGTGTGAATGATTGACGGTCAGTATCACTCAGTGGGCTGAAGGGCCTGGTAGGATTCTATAATTTGTGACCCAGTTGAAGATACATAATTGTAGTTTTGATCATTTTTTCCCCCTCACCCTTCCACCCTTCTTCCTTCTCCCTTCGGGCTGTTGGCGTAAGCGGGAGACAGCAACCTGCTGCCGTAACTACAGAGCAGGAACGAGCAGGTTCCATCCGGGCACTGGTTGTATTCACACACAGCCAGGCACTCAGCACACAGGGACAAGCAGCCTCGAGCTTCGATGTGGGTGAACTGACCAGTTTCCAAATCTGTTGGTGGCACAGAACTCTGAAGCATAGTGAATTGTGAAGAGGTTAGTAATAGGGAGATTTCGGCACGTTTGTGGAATACCACCAAAATTACAAGATGTTATATTTCAGTAGAAGGAACAAGGAGAGAGACACAACTGTAAAAATACAGGATACAGGAACAGAGAGATCCTGAGGTATATGCACTTAAGTTGTTGGAAATGACTGGGCAGGTTGAGAAGGCAGTTGAAAAATGCAGACAGGATCCTGTGCTTTCTAAACCAAAGCACTGAGTGCAAAAAACAGTTAGATCAGCATCAACCTGGAATACTGGCCTTTCTCAACTTCAGGAGAGATGCAAGGCCCTGGAGAGGGTACAGAGGAGAGGTACTGCAATGATTCCAGGATGAGGGGCATTACTTATACGGACTAGAGAAGCTGGGTTTTCTCACCCCAGAACAGAAAGGGTTGTTGGAGATATTTTAAAATCATGAAGGGTATAAGCAGAGTAGAGAGAGAGCGGGTCAGGCAGCATCTATGGAGGGAAATGGACAGTCAGTGTTTCGTGTTGAGACCCCTCACAAGACCTGACCCGCTGAGTTTCTCCGGCAGATTGTTTGTTGCTCTAGAATCCATCATCTGCCGTCTCTTGTGTCTGGAGAGAGAGAAACTGTTCCCAGTAGAGGAGGGGCCGAGAGTTAGCAACTATAACATAAAGGTGATTGGCAAAAGAACCAGAAATGATGCAAAGATTTTGTTTTGCAGAGCGAGTGGGTAGGGTTTAGAATGCACAGTTAGTGGTGTGGTCATTCAGTAATGGCTATCACCAGGCGGCTGGATTTGTATTTAAAACAAACATACCATAGGGCTGTGGTGAAGCGCAGTAGGACACTAGCCAGAGTGGTTTTACATACAGCAGGCACAGACGTGTGGGCCATCTCGCCCTTTTCTGCGACTGGAAGTCGTTTGATTCCAGCTTTGTAGTATTGGGAACTTCAAACTGGTGAGGTCCAAGAATGATGATAGTAAATCAGTATGGCATATTTAAACTACTTCCTTCAACTCCAGCACCAATGTTTTGAATGGTCACTTTCAGAAGTCGATCAGTTGCAAACACAGCACATCCCCAAGCAAACTTCTTAAAAATGAAATCGCTCTGACTTCACAGGAACCAGCCATTTAGCAAACACATTGCTAATAGTTCTGTTCTTCAACAGTAAGCCATAACAGTATGATTGCATTGGAGAGGGAAAATCAACAGATACCTTTCGGCAGCTGCGATAACTGCAGAGCAGGAACAAGGGGAAGCTATCTGCAGCTTGAAAATTTGTAAACCACAGTGACAGAGGGAAGTGGGATTTGGGGGCAGGATTACACAAGAAGATACAATCATTTCTGATAGTTCCACTTGCTACCAGCCAGCATCCTCTCCTCCAGGGGACTGAGACATACTAGTGCTCCTCTGAGTTACCTCTACTGAATTAGACGTCCCCTCCAAGAGAGGGAAGTGTGTCATTGAGCACAATTGAGTCTCTGTCAGCACAGGCAAACTGTGGACACGAGGGTGAGATGGATGAAGCACACAGGTGTGAAAGTGATGAGCAGAAGTTTTCGGTCGGCGCGTGACAAAGATGTGGTGAATAGTGCAGCCTCTGAGACTCTCAATAGGTTCAGCAGCCCAGAGAAACTGCTGAACTTGTAGCACTGCATCCACACCAGTGGGGATTGACACAGTGTGTACCTCTAGGGCCTTCACCACCTTTCAGCATTGCCCTGGATGGTCTCCTGGATCCCTTACACGTGGAACCTCTCCCCTACTTTCCAATTCAAGTATGACCACCTGCCTGGTCCACACACCTCATGTTGTTCTCCAAGGACTGGGCTGCAGCACAATCTACACTCAAACCCTTTGTCCCAAGAGACAGCGATTTGGTTAACTAGCACTAGGAAATCATCATCAATGCACTTCCTGGTCAGTGCAGTTACCTAGACAACGGTTTAAGGCTGGTACAGTGACTGCACTGCAATCAATGGTCACAGAGCAATTGCACAGCCAAGTCTGAGATGAATTATACACAGTGGGGACTAAATTAATTAGAAATCAAAAGGTGATGTTCTTCAAAGGGACCACAATCAAGTACCTTGAGGAACATGGGTGAGGGAGGGGGGGGGAGTTCACAAGGAAATTAGGAGGGCAAAATGAAGTCACAAAAAATATCCTTGGCCAGCAAGATTAAGGAGAATCCCAAGTCATTAGGAGCAAAGAGGTAATCTATGTGTGGAGTCATGGGATATGGGTGAGATCCTAAATAAATGCTTATCTGTATCCACCAAGGGTATGGAGGGTGGCCAGCTCAGGGATATTATATTAATACACAGGTATTAAGGTGGAGGGGCTTTCGATGCCGCAAAATATGTGGGGTGCATAAATCCGGAGGGTCTGGATGAGGTCTATCCCAGAACACCACAGGAAACTGGGGGGGGGGGGGGGGGCGATAGCTA
>JARFYF010000053.1:2851531-2863069 GCA_030265395.1 Rhina ancylostomus | reverse complement strand
AGATCTCTTTATCAGTCACATGTACATCGAAACACACAGTGAAATGCATCTTTTGCATAGTGTTCTGGGGGGCAGCCTGCAAATGTCAATTGACTTTAATTTTGGAAATTTCAAAGAGGCTTATAAAAGCAAGCTCAGGAAAATTGTTCTCTATCGCAAAATTCAGGAGGGAAAATAGGAAGCTAGTATTGAGAGAGGTTTTTTTTCCCCCCAAAAGCCCATTTAATAAATCAGAAGATTAAATCTAGGGATCAATGGGTTATGCTACATAGGCTAGCTATTGGGGTCAATCTGTCCTAAATTTGCAGCATTAATAACACTTCCATTAACAAACACAACAGTAGTTTGATGAACTGTAGTTTCTATTCATTATTGCCCAGTTATTCACACCTGAAATCACCAAGACTACAAAGGAAGCCTTGGCCAGGCTACCAAGGTGCTTGGTTACTACTTGCCTACAGCACTGGACAGATATGACACATAAATGATTTGCTCGTAAAATGCTTGGGAGGATTTTGCACCCCAAAGTGTTTGCCCACAAGCCTACAATATCAACTTCAGACCGACTTTAATGTAGGTTTCCCCAGCAGCATACTGATGAGAGCAAAACCAAAACACAAGTTGTTGGAGGAACTCAGCAGGTCGAGCAGCATCTGTTGGGGTGGGGCAGGGGTTTAATTCATCCTTGTGGGCTGAAATCCTGCATCAAAACCTAGAGTGGAAAGGGGAGATAGCCAGAATAAAGAGCAGAGGGGCAAGGGCAATATAGAGGTGATAGGTGATAGATGGATTAAGGAGGGGTGAGGGATGATAGCCAGAAGGAACCAGGTAGAGGAGGGAGAGAAAGCATCTCAATCAGAGCATGATTGTAGAGGTGCAGATGCTGTAATCCAGAGCAATAAACCAAACCTCGAGAGGAACTCAAGTGGGTCAGGCAGCATCTGAGGCAGAGGGACAGTCAATGTTTTGGGTTGAGATCTTGTGTGAAGAAAGGAATGTCTGAGTGATTATCTGTTTGAAGAAGTTTTGATATCAACCTCTCAAACTTGATGTACTTTTTTGGAAACGACTGCAGGGGGTTTGGGATCAGAGGAGCAGATATACAACATATCACCAGCAAGTACATCTGTGTCTATCTGCAACCTGAAAGTGCATCTACATTTCTGCACAGACACCACCTAGTGATGTCAAAGATCTCATGTTTCTTGCACTACTCTTATATTTGTCCCCTCTGGTTCCTTGCCCTTGTGCCACTAGAACCGAACTCCTTTAATCTAAACATTTCATGAATAAAATTTCCTCACAACCTTCTCTAGATTTCAAAACACCCAGCTCCTCCAGTCTGTCCATCACCAAAATCCCATGATCACTTCCTATTTTAGTTAATCTCTTCTGAGAGCAATTGAAGGATGTAACCTCCACTTGAATCCATGTTGTGTTTTATCAAAATTCAGCAAAATGCCTGTTATCTATTTTTCAAGAGCCAAGGATCTTATTTTTATTTAGAGAATCTATTGACAGAGAATCAGCCATGATCATACTGAATGGCAGAGTAGGCTTGGAGGGCCAAATCCTGCTACGTTCTGTGCTCCTAATAGAGCCTTGATAATGTGACTGCCTTGTGTACATAATCTAACCCCCCACATGCCAAATGACTCACCACAGAGGAAAAAAATTAGATCTTAAAATTTATGAAGCAAATCTGAATTCCTACTAACCATATTCAGACTACGGACACCCATTATAATTCTGAAGATGCAGCCACTATATGGCTGAATATATATATTTTTAAAATTGCTTCTAGCCCCTGGCACTAACCAACTTATCTCCAAGAGATTGACGATCGAATAGTTTTACAACAATGCACGAGAGTTATCAAGCAACAATACTTACTTTACTGTATTGACACCATTATATGTATTGTGTTCCACAGCAACTATCAAACCTCCAGAATCCAGTATGGCATAATAATGGGGTCCGCTTAAAGCTTTAAACCAAGAGTATCCACCATCATCAGACACGTACACATCAGGACTCATTACAGAGATAGCATCCCCAACGCTGCCTGGAAATAGCAAAACAGAAGTTACAACTGTGGGGTGACTAAAAGCCAAACAATTACCTCACTGTGTAAAATCTCATGTTGCTGGAACTGTGGATATGTCACCCCATCACTTAACTGTTCTACAGTTTTTGCTGCTACAATAAACATTTAATAGTTTTACTCTCACTTAAAGGAATGTCAGAAATAGCCAGCAAGTTCTATTGCACAGAGGACATTATTAAAATGTAATAGCTACAAAGATCAGATTAAGGGAACAATTTGATATTATAGACTAGTTGCTGTTCAAAAAATATTAGCCCTTCTTAAACACCAAGAACAGCATTAAAAATTTCCAATATTATTACACATGCATCCAAGAAAACCTGTTTTATTTGATAATGCCATAGTTTGAACAAATATTTAATTGATTCAAACAGATGTTAACAAGATACTCTAACAATACCAGCGTTTTCCTTAACTGCACTAATATTCTTTTTGTTCAGCTTCACTCCTGCAGCTCAAAAGCTACAAAATGCAAGCATTCAATGCCTAAAGTACACTCCACAACAAAATTACAAACGTTATCGTGACATGCTATTGCCACTACTCTAAAAATATTCAAAGCGAAAATAGCCACTCTGATGCAGGCCCTTACCTGTCCTTTTGATCTAGTATTATAAGCCATGAAGAAAATTCTCAGAAAGAGTTTGGATTTTTTGGGAGAAGGGCATTCAAAATAAGCAAGAATCAAATAAAACAAATGTACCAAGGAGGGAATCCCCAGAATTAAAATCTGCCAGTAAATAAAATCAACAATGCTTTCACAATATTGTAGTGTCTAGAGCGAGAAGCTAATTGAGACAATAATAAAGTTTAAGATTAATACCGTGTGCTATGATCAGACCAACAGCATTGGGCTCAGACAGCGGCGGCATTGGCACATTTAGTTTCTGGGAAATGCTGTAGGATGCATGGATGTGCAGACTACACTGGAGAATCAAAGACAAAGATTAGAACTAATCAAGGAAGAATCAAACAGCAGACATAACACCTGTTAAGACCAAAACATTTAAAAAGTAAATGAAAATATCAGAATAACCACATACCTTAGCAGTGAGACAACATTCATGAATTTTAACTAATAACTGGAGAGATGAGACGAGGAAAATTTCCATGCAGAAGCAGAACTGTCAATACATTTACACATGTGCTTGGATGTGCACGTTAAGAAACTGGACCTTCAGGGCTGGACAGCTTTTAGAGACACAATGGACCACATTACCAGGACCCACTTCACAAGTTTTCTGTGATTTGATATTTTACAAATATGATAATTCAGAGAAAAGCACTCAGTGATATTATTAAAAATGAACACTTTGTCCCACAGTTTGGCACGTCAAACCACTTACCCATCGAGATAGAGAGTGAGACAGCACAAAAGTGTGCTGCAGGGATACAGGAAAATGAGTGGGAATGGGACTAGCGGATGGTTCTCTAGAGGGGCAGTACAGATCAAGGGCTGAATGGCCTCCTAGATTATGTAACATGATTCTTTGCTGCTGAAAAAAAATCAGTACACCTAGATCTGATCATTTTCTTAGAATTTGTATAATTCTGAAATTAAAAAAAACTTTCACTTCCAATCTAATGATCTACCTCATTGAACTTCTGTGCTACATTTGCCATGAAAGAGCAGAGCGTGTAGCAAAATGCTAAAATGGGGGCTACCCACCAACGTTAACCTTGAACTGTCCAAAAGGGTAGAGACCCATCCAAGATTCTGGCCTGGTGCCTGCTTATACAACTGAGCAAACGTCCAGAAATAATTGATATTCTTTACTGTCAATATCTGTGCTCCCTTACAGACTACTTGAATTAGCATTGCTTAGTTTGGTAGTATATTTAACTCGAAACACCCTGCACACAAGTAGGTACAACCTGGTCAGGGTAGTGTATCCCTCAGAAGCTGCTTCACCAGCTTTTTTTTAAAAGCTTATTTTCCAGAAGGAAGCAACTGATCTTTAAAATGCATTCCATAAATATTGAACTCCACTATGAAAAATGACAAAATTAAAAATTGGTTAGGAAACAATATCCAAGATTATCCTTATTGTTTTTAAAATCTTTGGATGCAGAGGTTAAATATCTCTGCCCAAATAGGGAAAAATACACCAGCCCTGCAAAAAAAAGCTGCTGTTCATTTCTGGTTTGCTGTGTTCCAAATGTTGGTGCAGACTTTAAAAATGTTCAGTCATTTTGTGTTTTCAAATTTGTACCTTTTCCCCCTTTCATTTCCATTCCTTGGAACTCACTCCACACAATCAATCACTGATTCACTGCAGTTGTTCTATCGACACTTCCCACCATAATTAAGTAATCCTCATATCAAACGCAGTCACCACGGGAATCACCACTCCTGTACCTTCCACACATTTCCTTATGACACAGGAGGTTGTCATTAGGCCATTGAATCCCTGCTGCCCCTTGGAGCAATCCCATCAGTTCCACTTCCCACTTATTGCCTGTAACCTACTCTCTCATTTCTACTGATATTACAGTTGAGGAAGAGACTCAGTTATATGCCTATTTGCATACACTGATCCTTAGAGTTGCAGGAACACTACAACATCCAGTACAATTTTTAAGTGTATGATTGCACTCTTTCCAACTCCTCCTAGACAAAGAAAAGTTAAGGGAGTGTTGTCAGGACTAAGGCCCAAGTTATAGGGAGAGATTGGGCAGGATAGGACTTTACTCCTTGGAGAGTAGGAGACTGAGGGGTGATTTTTTTTGAGCTGTATAAAATCATGAGGCGTAGACAGGGTGAGTGCAGTCTTTTTCCAAGGGAAAGGGAATAAAAAAGGGAATAATAGAGTGCATACGTTTAATGCGAGAGAGGAAAGATTTAAAAGAGACCAGAGGGACAATAACTTCATGCAGAGGGTGGTACACATGTGGAACAAACTGCCAGACGAAGCAGTTGAGATAGGTACAATAAAAGACATTTGGACAGGTTCGTGGATAGGAAAATGTTTAGAGGGATATGGGCCAATTGCAGGCAAATGGGACTAACTTAGACCATCTTGCTTGTCATGGACAAGTTGGGCTGAAGGGCCTATTCCTGTGCTGTATTACTCAATGACTCTACTAGCTGGCAATATAGTGAATATGCACGCCCCAAATAAATGCTCTGTACTACAAGGGAAAGGACTTGCATTTAACTGATTTGCTAGATGTATAGCTAATGTTCCTTGGATGGTCAGAGGGCAGAGGACAACCTTATTAACAACTGTTACACTACTTTAAAATGGTTAAAAGTGCACTGCAATTGTTACGATTATATAGTAAAATATGAGACCCAAAGAAATGATATTCAGATAAAGTGAGTGCTCTGAACATTTAAAATAACCAGCCACCTCAAAAATGTAGGAACTGAAAACGGGCATTTCTGAAAATTTGACAAGATCTAATGTCTGGATTGGTCAGCATGAAGCTCAGTCAGAAAACCCCATCAGCTTCACCAGTGTCCTTCAGACAAGGACATTTGCAATCCTCAATACGGTGGATTCTTAACTGCCACTCAGTTCAAGGGAAATTAGGCAGGCAATAATTAAAATGCTAACTCAGCTATCAAAGACCACAATCCATGTTCAAGTAAAACAAAATCTGTGAACCTTCAAGTGTTCTAGGGTATGCAATGTCTCACACATTAGCAAAGACAGTGAGGCAAAGTGAACCCAGTAGAAAACTGTACATTGCTCACGAATGCACATTAAGGTCTTTTGTAGACCAAATATTGCAGCATAACCACAACCATAGCCCCAAAATTCTTAAGATATTAATGGTTCAGTTCTGAGGCAAACTTCACTAAAATGGTACTTACACCAATTTTCTTACCTGTATACCAGCAGTGGATGTCAGTTAGACAGCATGTTCTACCATTTCTAAAAAAGTTTGAATTATACAAATCGCTCATTAACACGCTGCAGAGAGAAGATGTTAGCAGGGCATCTGTAGCACATCCAGAGGGGAAAAAAGGCTTCAGAGCCACATCAATTCACATATTCAGCACATACTCACCTCATCCTTATTTCTGGCAGTTGAATCACAATCACTGTTCTCTGGTTTTCTTAAGGGCTGCCACTTTCCTCCTCTGTCAAACGTAATGACAGACTGAACAGAACCATCTAGGAGAAAATGAAAACATAGTATTTAATAGTCTAGACATGATACCAAAACTAATTACAACTAGTGGAAAGTTTCAGCAGTTACATTAAATTCCAAGCCGAGTTGCAGTGAGTGATAGACATTTCCATCACTGTATAACCTGTAATGGTATTTCCCGGCCCTTGGCCAAATCAGAGCCCCAAATGCTTAGCTTAAGGTGCAGTTCATTGGCCAACGCAGGTAAACAGAAAGCAATTCAGGCCATCTTACCCTTCCACATGAAGCAAGGATGCAGGAGGGTGAAGGAAAAATAAGATACCCATTCAGCAAGTTCTCAGTGAAGCTAATAAACACAAAACTGGCCCACTTGTGCACCAGTCAAGCACGTATACCAAAACCAGTGTGCAGACAGAGTTAAAAATTAAAGCTGTCACTAAAGCCACTAATTACCTAATACAGAAACTTATATTTAAAATGATTTTTGCTCATTTATCAGCCCAACAGATTTCTTCAGCTACTTCTTAAAAAGGTAGCAAGACTTTTCAGAAAAGGGGATAAGATTCCAAATAATATCAAGTTTAATATAATGCAATTATATAAATTCATTTTTACAAGAGTTTAATTAAACTGCTAAAGTTTTAAAGTGTATTCTTCATCAAAATGGGGTCCAAATGCCAGAACTCCTTATCCAATAGCACTGTAGGAGTCACTTCAGGCCACAGACTCCTGAGGTTCAAGGCAGTGGCTACCACTACTTTGAGGATAATTAGAGATGAGCAATTAGTACTAGCTTGGCCAACAATGACTTCATCCTGTAAACAAAGTTTTACTTACCTTCTGCAAGTATGCTACTAACATATACTCCACGCAGTGAAGTAATATTTGTGAAATCTGTCTCGCCTCCTGTTGTTGTGTACAAGTGTCGCTCAAGAGATTTAGAATACACTATTCCACGATCATCTGAAGCATAAATAGTGCCAAAGCCTGTATCTGAATGGAGAGGAAAAATAACATTTAGTGGTACAAGTTAGTTGAACATAATATGTAATACAACAGTAATATCGTGTAGATGCTGGAAATCTTAGGCAACTCAGAGGTTTAAAAAAACAGGTATTGTAATGCACATGAATACAACTTCAGTTTTAATCAATGCAGATCAGGGAAATAAAATTAATAATTGCAGCAATTATCAATTTAAACAGAATCAGTTTAATTCCCAGCACAAGTAGTCCCTGGGTTAAGGGTTCCATTCCTATGAATTGTCTGGCAACTGATTTCTTTGCAAGTCAGAAACATCTTTTTCTATAGCTACCCATATATTGCTCTACATGCACCTGCTATTATTCTTTCATTTCATTGAGTATTCATCATGACATAATTAAATTAATGGACTATTATGATATCCAGTCATTAATGAACACTACGAGACACATTATTGTTATTGTAATCTTGAAAAGTACTTAAAAAATATGGGAGAATTTGCATAAAGTTGGATTTCCATAAATCGGGTCACCTGTAACCCAGTGGGTCCCTGTACACAAAAACCTCAATTCAAAGGCAGGTGAATTTATGTCGTAACAAAACTCAGCTGTGCCCAAGTACAAATCTACCAGAGAAAAAAGTAACTTGTGAAATTTAAACCTGCATCCCATTCATTTGGCTCCTGATGTGAAAATGTTTGATACTGATAAATGCCAAAAGGAATGGCATTTCTCTTCCATATTGATATTCCTTACCGATCAAAACATAACCAAGATTTCAATTTGCAATTTCTATTGTAAATACAAGCCTTCCCAGAATTTACAGTTTACTATTAAATAAATTATGTGGAATCAATATGCTTCCTTTAATAAAAGCCAGCTTAAGCTAATGATTCAAATTATCAAATGTTTAACTTGGTGGTCCGTCAAAGTGTTTTGAGGTTTCAAAACCATGAATTCATATAAAACTCAATGCAGAGTAACAAAAGGGCACTACACAAACTAAAATCAGTCTTTCAGGTCACCCAAGGCAGAAAAACCTTGAGGGGTTGGCAAAACATTTAATCAGAGTGAGTTATTGAAGGGCCTTCAGTGCAGGACAGCTTAAGTGACACAAGGAGAAAGTAGAATGGGTAGTTACAAGCATAGGGAAGAGGGATATACAACAAAGGAGCAAATATGAATTTTAGAATTATGAAGGGGCAGAAATGGAAAGCAAATTAAATTAGGTATTGGTACATTGTCACCTGTACTGCGGTACAGTGGAAAGCTTGTCTTACAAACTGATCATACAGGTCAATTCATTATACAGTTACATCAAGTCAGTACAGAGAGCATTGATGTAGTACAAGTAAAAACGATAACAGTACAGAGTAAAGTGTCACAGTTACAGAGAAAGTGCAGTGCAATAAGGTGTAAGGTCACAACAAGGTAGATCGTGAGGTCAGAGTCCATCTCATTGTATAAGGGAATTGTTCAATACTCTTATCACAGTGGGGTAGAAGCTGTCCTTAGAATTTTAAGGTGAAGGTTTTAAGGAAAATGGGCCTGGGCAAAGTCTGCAAGAAGTTGGTTGATGGATTTAGTGCAGGACAGAACAAGGGCAGATTTGCCCCAACTACATCCAGGTTAAAATTTCCCCAAATTGAATTTTATGGAAGTCTCTTAGAAGGCTAATGGAATAACCAAATTGGAGGAGGACATAAATAATAGCTTCAGTGGCTGATGGGCTGACACTTTACAAATGGAAATCATCTATTGGTACAAGGTGACAGAGCCTAAGCTTCAGGCTGGAGAAAGAGTTTCAATGGCTTAGTTGGGCCCAAGACCACTTCTGGAAGGTGGTGGGGGTGGAGTTTTAATCAATGGCTTGAATCGGGGGCTGATAGCCATAGTTAAATCTTCCTGATATTTAACTGTACAGAAGCTGCAGGGATCAAAAGGTGACGGAAGCAGAGCAAAGTGCTTCAGCATACAAATGGAAGTTGACCATCTGTCTACAGACAAGGGAGAGTGTAGTCAAGGTAGACGAAGGTGGTGCTGACTAGTGGTACTTATAAATATGAAAATTGATTTAAATATAGCACTACTTTAGAATTAGTATCATGTCAAGACCTACCACCAGGATCATCCACATGCATAAATACCATGTCATCATTTGCAGCCAGAATGGAGTAGAACTGTTCAGCGGTTACGTGAGGCAACTGCGCCATATTCCAGGTGTCTCCCATATCCTTAGACACATGGAGTGCCCTTAAACTGGCCTATGTAATAATATAAATAAATGAAACTTTTTTAGTGACTAACGGTGAGAAAAATCCAAGGATTACAAAAATTAAAATTTATAAAACAAATGGGTATACATAAATTTGCACTTTGATTATTCCAGCCCAAGTACATGACTACAATGGATAAAGTAATATGCAAAACTAAACTGAGTAACCTCCAAAGAATTCTCGATGTTGTAACCTATCAAATGGCACTTTATAGCAAAATTGCATTATTTAGTAAAATGTTAGTTTATAACATTACTCTACCAAGAATATAAACTGCATTGCAACCTAAACTGCATAACCTCTCACACATGCATATAAATAGGCCCCAGTCAAAATCCAACAAAAGTGATACCTCAGTTTTTTCCTTTTTGCAAATGATTGTGATTAAATGCATAATTTAGGATAACTAAAAAAAAAACTGCAACACATCTATTGGTCACTAAAAAGGGGGAAAAAATTTGACATCTTACGTAGCATCCAGTGAACTGATCATTAAACATAATCTTTTGTTAATTATGAAAATGCATGATAAAGACAACAAGACTTTGGACTAAAATGCACGTTTGCTAAGGATTTTGTGTTTTTTTACAAGATGAAATTTAAGATAGAGGAGTTGTAATTTCAATACGTGCTTCTAAACATTACAAAAATAGTTTGCCCAAAGTATGATACAATATATCAGTGTGTCCACCTTATTTTAAGGTTTACAAGAAAAACGTTTATTCAGGAAATAATTTTAAAATGTGTGAGTATCGATTAATAAAGACTGTTTCCCTTTTAGAACAGGACAACAAATGGAGTTTTGGTTTGCCATGATCAGCATTATTCTACCATAATGGAACTTAAGCTAACTCAGATGCTGGTTTAACAACACAGTTATGCTTGGATATATTTGAATACAGAGTTGGAGCTACATCAGGTCCTTCTGGGTGAAGGATGTACCAGTATGAAGTCAACTGTCAATAAATAAAATCTTCATAATCAAGGTTCCAGTACAATGAAATATGCCTCAATTTGATTCAATGACCATGATTTCACATAAATGCCAGCAGCATTAAGAGACATCCATTTCAGTTTTCCAATATTAACATCTGAGGCATTAATGACTATGCAAGGCAAATTCAACCAGTTTTATAGTCAAGGGCATTACTCTAACAAGGGTCAGCCAAAGTCAGCTATTTAGTAGCACACTATGTATTAAGATACATATAATCCTGAAGCTAGATTTCATGATGAAACAGCATAACCCTGACAATGCATCTTGCAAAAGTGAGCATTTTCTGAAGTATGCTTCCTTATAAACAATTATTGTTAATTATACCTGCAACTGATAAAAGGCTTGCATAATACAAAATGACAACATAAAAGGGCGTGTATCTCAACAATTACAACTCACTGGTTATGTTGTACAGTGTAGCTTTACTTTTGTTTGCTAACTGCTTTCATTTCTGCAGCAACAGTTTCAATGTGGTTGATTTAAACACTAGATGCCAAAACTGATAAATGGCCTTCAGTATCATTCTCTTCTCCCACATGACCTCCAGTACACACCAGGGTCCCTCCTGATCACAGCTCCACATGCCCGATAACTTCACAGAGCACACAGACCAGGTAATTAACTAAATGGTGCAAGCTGGACAAATTCTGTTCTCAGACAATACCAATACCTATGCAGCAATCTTTGCAAGATGAAGTGATGGCTCAACTAGAAATAAGTACAATTTAATAACTGTGATGAAGATCAAATTAACAACTGATCAAATTAAAATTTCTACGATATTTAGCTTTCAAAAAAAAGTGGAAGAGGAGGGCTAGCACAGAAATAAAAGATAGGTAAAGAGAGCAATGATCTTAATTGGAAAAATCTAGTGAAGTTAGTGTGGGCGGGGCTAAGAAACAGCAAGGAGCAGAAAACAATGCTGGCTATATTGACACATCACAGTACAACTCAGGAAATATAAACAGGGGTAATAACATAACTTAGGAGAACCTTGACCTACACAGGACAAATCAAGTTAGCAGCAGCAACAACATGGAGTTTACACACAAAATGGTTTCCTGGATCTGCATC
>JARFYF010000053.1:2824832-2835653 GCA_030265395.1 Rhina ancylostomus | reverse complement strand
GGGAGGGGGGTACTACCATTGCAATTTTCACCATGCTGTATCTCAGTTGTGAAAGAGTGATGCTCTGACATGATAGTCAGATTGGCAACCCTCACAGACTGTAGAGAGAACTCCCAGGCAGTGTTCTCAGCGAGTGTGCAGTACATGCAGAGCTTTGCACCCGTGTTTCAGCACTTCAGCTGACCAGTTACAATCCCACCATCATCACATTTGAGGTTACTAAACACATCTAGCTGCCTCAGACGTTCCTGCTTTCTAGACTTTTCCTAGAATTCCTCGGTTGGGAATTTCCTTTTCCAAGTTGGGAAGTTGGACCAGCTATCAAGTAGGTCCAACCAATCATAGTTGTAAGATATACTTGGCCAACAAAATGTATTACTTTTCAAAGCGTATGATGTATGGGAAATGACTGGTGATGATTTTCCAAGTATCTGTCACAACACTCTCAACATTCCCCATTATACTTGATCTGAGAGGGTGGTAACAAATTGTAGAGAGAAGCAGTTAACATTAATGTCAATGACATCTTATTTTTTTGAGGAGTCTGCTGGGAAGAAAATTAAAAACAGGCCCATTATCAGTATGATTGTTGCAAGCTGACAGCTAGTGATCAGCAGCCTGGTATTTTCTGAAGGGGGTGGGGGACACGGGGAGGAAAAGCTCAATTATTCAGCAGGTGTTGGCAGTCTCATCAGTAGCGTTTGGCAGCACACATCATTAGAAGAAATATGAACAATTTGATCCCATCCCCAAAAATCAGGCATCATTCAGGACTATTGAGTGCTCTTGTAACAGTCAGTTGGATAGATAATTTATCTTTAACTTAATTGTGAACATTGCATGCACTGAGAAATAAATACGATTTGAAGCTGTATTACCAAATTTCACAATCTGCAGACTGAACGTGATTAGTTGATCCTGCTGCATGGCCTAACCTTCTCAGAAATACTAGATCTGAAAGATTGACCAAAAATCTGTGAAGAGAAGGGTTATGAGGACCAGGCAGGAAAGCAGAGACAAAGCCTAGATCAGATCAGCCTGGATCTGCTAGAATGGTGGATTAGATCCGAGGGGACACATGGTATAACCATGCTCCCATCTATCTTCTTGCAGGTGGCAGTTGTTGCACATTGACAAAATAACCATCCATCCTTAAAATCCAATAGTACAGTGTTACCACCAAAACCCCACCATCAACAAGACCAGAAACCACTTCATAAATTGTACAGCTGCAATAGCAAACCAGAGACTGGGCAACATGTGGTGAGCAACTCACTTCCTAAATGCCCAAAGCCTTTGGCTTGCTGACAGAAGACACACATCAGGAACAAGATAGAATGGATGAGTGCAGCTCCAACAATACCCGACACCATTCAGTCCAGAACAACACTTCATGGGCACCCCTTTCCCCCCCACTTTAAAAATTCTCTCTCCATCACCAGTAGCTGTTACCTACCCAACACTGTGAACTTACACCAGGCTTCTCTGACAGCACTTCCCAAATCAATGACCTGAATCAGTGAGGATGAAGGCAGTAACCTATGTATGGCTCCCTTCCAAGTCACACACCATCTGACATGGAAATGTAATCACTTCAGTTCTGGATCCAAATTGCAAAACTCCCAACATTATGGAACCACCACAAGGACTACTGCAATTAAAGTCCAGCTCATGATAACCTTCTCAAGGGCACTTGAGATTGACATGAAAAACAGGCCTTAGCAGTGACAATCACGTCAATTTTTTTTGTGCGTCTAATGGAAAGCATTTAAATAAGGATTTCTCACTCCTTTCGACATTTACAGACAATAATGGACAGCCTAGAAAAGATTAAGAACGTACAAGCAGTTTCTTTAAAGATATAGGCAGCTCATGGTTGAAGATAATCTACTTTGATTGCAAGCAGTACACTGAATTCAAGAGGAATTAGATTACAATTCTACATTATTCCTACACCACAATTACATTGTTAAGTACTTCTTCAGGTTGTTTGTAAAACATTATTGAAGTAAAACTGCAATATTGGTTGGTCAGCATATTATCGTCACGTGTACTGTGATAGTGAAAAGCTTTTGTTTGTGTGCCATCCAGACAGATCATGCCATAATGATCAAGAATTCATCATTAGTGTAAAAAGAGGTCTGTTCAAGAGTCTGATAACAGTGGAATAAGAGCTGTCCCCAGGTATGGTGATATGCGTTTTCAAGCCTTTATCTTCTGCCCAACAGGAGAGGGGAAAGAGGGAAAGAGAAAATGGCCGGGTGGGAAGGGTCCTTGATTATACTGGCTGCTTTCAGAGGCAGCAGAAAATGTAGACCGTTAGTGGAGGGGAGGCTGGTTGTGTGATAGACTGGGCTGCATTCACAACTCTCTGCAATTTCTTGCAGTTCTGAGCAGACCAATTCCCATTAAAAAAAACAGACGCTATGGTGCATCCGTAAAAAAATGGGTAAGTTTCATCAGGGCCATGCTGAATTTCTTTAGCTCTCTGAGGAAGTAGAGGCACTGGTGTGCTTTCTTCACCATAGCATCCATGTGGCTGGACTGAGACAAACTGTTGATAATATTTACGCCAGGAGCTTGAAGCTCTCAGCCATCTCCACCTCAGCACCATTGATACAAACGGGAATGTACTCTGCCATGGTTCCTAAAGTCAAGACCAGTTCCTAGGTTTTGCTGACATTGAGAGAGATGTGGTTGTCTTGACACCATGCCATTAGGTTCTGTCTCCTTCCCGTACCCAGTCTTGTCATTGAAATCTGGCTCACCACACTCATGACTGTGTGGCCAAATCCTGCCCTAACTCCATTTAAAAGTTCAGCAAACTTGTAAATGGAGTTAGGGCAGAATTTGGCCATGTGGTCATGAGTGTACAAGTAGTATAGTAAGGGGCTGAGGACACTGCCTTGAATGGCATCGGTCTGGAGAATAATTGTGGAGGTGGTTTCGCTGCCTATCCTTACTGATTTCCATCTGTTGGTCAGGAAATCGAGGATCCAGTTGCAAAAGGAGGTGCGGAGTCCTAGGTCTAGGAGTTTGGAGATGAGCTTGTTTGGAACTATGATACTGAAGGCAGAGCTGTAGTCAATAAATAGGAGCCTGATGTAGGTGTCTTCATTATCCAGATGTTCCAGAGATAAGTGTAGGGGCAGGGAGATGTATCAAAATATTCCCAAAAACTACTGCAGATTCCAGAAACATACTGACAAATAATCAATGGTGATGGAGCTTTAAGTCAACGTTTTGGTCATCCAAGAGGTACAAGGAGGCATTTTGTTGGGTACAATCCACTTCATATAGGGAGGGATTTTGAATAAATTTCCAAATCAAACAACATCATCAGGTATGCCCTTATTTTCCAAACATAACATTTGATTTACAAAACACAAGCCTAGATTCAACTCTGAAGGGGTAGACTTTCAAACCATCAGCTTTTGTTTAAAGCTGAACCTATACTAAAATTTCAGTAACCAACTCATTCCAAAAAAATAAACAAAACTGCAGATAAAATTAAAGCCCTGGCAAATGTTGCTCCAGATTCAACTGATGTTCCTTGTCACTGGTGACTAGCTAGGCAGCCAATCAGTTAGGGAATTCCTTGTTTTAGTTACACTTCCCTAACACTGTCCAGAAAAAAACCCCAAAACTCCAGGAGATGTACAGGCTGTGATTGAGAGAAAGAATCAGGAGAATGGTTAAGCCAAGTGTACTTGTTTAAGGCATCTCAAACCATGAAACAAAAAAATTAAACTAACTTTGCAGATTCCCTAATCAGTAAATGGAACAAAGTCCAATATAATCGTTCACAAAAATAGACAGACTTCAAATGCTGGAAATCTGGAGCAAAACACAAAGGATCTCCATGAGTCAGGCAGCATCAATGGAGGGAAATGGACAGTCAACGTTTCAGGTCGAGACCCTTCATCAGGACTGGAAAGAAAGAGGGAAGATAGCCAGTGTACGATGAAGAAGGGTGGAGCAAGAACTGGCAGGTGATGGGTGGATCCAGGTGAGGGAAGGGAATAGTGAGGATGATGCAAAAAGCTGGGAGGTGATAGATTATTCACAAAAATACTCTTTCTCACCGTCAACACACAAACCTAGTTAATCTAGGATGATGAATTTAAGATAGGACAGCACAGGAAATGAAATAAACCCAGTTTCACAGCACTTACATTAAGAAACAACCAACTCAGTATTTGTTTGGCCAACATTGATTGGATGTGTGTTTGCTGGCTAGGCCAACATTTACTGCCCAAGGGTGATTGTTTCTTGAACCAAGCAACTTGGGCTGCTACAGAGCAGTTAAAATCACCTTGTTGTTGTGAAGCTGAAGTAATGAACAGAGCAGGAATAGCAAACCACTGGAAAAACTTGCAGTGGAGCAGAACTTCAAAGTGGGCATCTGTTTGTTTGCAGCAATACACAACCACCACTATTGATAGCAGCACTTTAACCTTAGATTTTTAAAGCCGAGTGCATTTCCCCAGCTGCTTTGGTAGAATTTAAACCCTGGTTATTCAGTGAAAGTTCTGGACCACTTGCTGAGAAACTTAGCACTGACAAAACCAATACTTTCAATATATTCAACTGGTCTTGGACTAGACTCAGTGAGCTAAAAACTATTTTTTGTTACAATGATATCTCCTTTGAAGGCGAAAAGCTGCTGAGGTAGTCAGCTGCCCTTTCTAGCCAGAGTCCAGAATAGTTTAAAGAGAAAAATGGATTAAAAAGCAAGTGAGTCACAGTGTCCTGATGAGGGGTCTCCACCCAAAATGTCAACTGTTTATTTCCCTCCATAGATGCTGCTGCCTGATCTGCTGAGTTCCTCCAGCATTTTGTGTTGCTCCAGACTCCTTCATCTGTAGAATCTCACGTCTCCACAGTCAGTGTTTCTAGCTTTCCAGTGACCGATTTCAAAAGGCTCAAAGCAGTAAGCTAGTTTCAATAATCTGCTAGAGTTAGTGTGCTTCAACAGCTATAACTAATTGTAGAAACACAAGGCCCAAGACGCTAGAAACTCAAAGTACTAGATCTCTGCACTGATGCTAGGTGACCTGTTGTGCAGAGACCTAGTACTTTGTGCTCCCAATCTTTTATAACATTTATTTCAAATCAGCTTGATTAGACAAGACTAAAAGCAAAAGAAAATTGGAGGATGTCATCTGGAACCAGCGACTAGGAACGTCAACAGCAACTGACACTTGACAGCTGTCAACTTCTCTGAAGATTTCTGCACCACAAAGCAGACCAGTGCTACAGAAAAACAACTTCATGGCTCACATCTACATTGCGCTTGATGACAATACTTCACAGTAGTCAGTAAAAAACAGTCTGGCGTATCAATGACAGGCTATTTAGTAGAGTTTGTCTGAACATACAAACAAAACTGAGTCACATTACTATAACACTGTAGGCCAATTTAAATATTTACAAAAGATCAACTATCAGCTGTCCCATCTGTCAGAAAATTGCAAATTTATTTAGCACAAAAGGCTTGATCAAACTATATTGACATTTAAAATAGTTTGCGTTAATGCAAGATCTTATAAATAATGTCAAGCCTGTCTAAATTGTCAGACATGACACCAGTTGAAGACAAACATTTCCATTTGCTAACTTGCCTGCCTTCCTTCAACACTCACTGAAAGATATACACTCCTGGTCATACATTTCCAGAGTGTAATTCTGATTTATTTCCAAAGTAATCCACAGCCTACAAAGCATTTGTAATTTCCTTGGGACGTGAAAAGGTCCTATAACATTTCAAGCAACATACAAGGAGCTGGAGGAATTTTAGCGGGCCAGGCAGCATCTAGGGAGGGAAATGGATAGTTGATGATTTGGGACAGGACCCTTCATCAGGATTGCAAAGTAAGAGGGGAGATGGCCATCATAAAAGAATGGGGGGGGGGGTGGAGCAGGAGCTGGCAGGAGATGTGGATCCAGGTGATGGGGGGGAAGTGGGTGTGATAGGTAGATGGGAGACTAGGAACAAAGCTCAGGAGGTGAAAGGTGGAAGTAACGAAGGGCTGAAGAAGAAGGAATCTGATAGGAGAGGGCAGTAGACTATGGTGTAGAGGGAAGGAGGTGAGGAGGGGAACCCTCATCTTCTTCACTATACCAGTTCAATTTTGGTCCTTATTCAAAGAGATCCACACAGTTGCTCAATTTATGTGAACTACTTCAGTTGTAGGAAGATACATTAAACAGCATGTCACATCTTCCCCAGTATTGATACAAACTCATTAACAGACCTTGTCCAATGGACAACTTTTCTTACACTGGAAAAGTTGGTCTTGCAGAAGGAAATTTAGTCAAACATATGACAACAGGTTCTGTTTACCACACAAACAAAGCTATTGCCTCAGTGAAGCTTGGGCAAAATATTTTCCTGTGTGGTATGCTAACAACCTGTGTGGGATAACAAAACATCAAGGGTGTAGGGCGTCACTCAAATTTGTAAACAGCCTTAAAGTGACTGCAAGTTTATTAGCTCCAGGTTAAGAGTAAAAGAACTTTAAAAATATTCAAGGAGTTCTGCAAGATTACAGAGTAGTTTAGAGATCAGCCTGTATAGTAGCAAAATATGACCAACATTGAAGCAAGAACAAACCCAATTACAGAATGATTGGCAAAGCAGCACATCACACAGGAAGATGGAACTATTTCAGTACAGCAGTTAATCTCTTAACTGTTGAGACCACATGTCTTTGCATTCAAATGCAGATAACACCAAAAAAAAGCTACTTTTGTACCAGCCGGGCAAATTCAATAACACAAAGTGAGCCTGGCTATGCAACTAATTTTGTCCTGAAAACATTCTGCAAAATTGAAAAATAAAAAATTATTGTGCTCATGGCAATTTATATTCTGCTGAGGATTACTGGATTTTGGGGCTATATTACCACAACAACCAATACCACAGAGGAAAGGCAAGCTACGAGTCAAGAATATTCAACCTCATTTATACAGATGGCCATATGTTTTTCTAATAAAAATGAATCTGTCAAACTTGAAAACTGAAATAACCAAAACCACCCTGCAGGTTCCAAAGAGGTCATTGACCTGGAATGTTAAATACTTCCCTAGCTGGGTTGTTTTCACAGAGTTACATAAAGACCTGGTTGGTAGATTAATTGGCCACTGTAAACTGCCAAGTGTGTAGGTGAGTGGTAGGGACTGGGGAGAGAATGTAGTGAATATAGATAACAGAGAGAGAAAATCAGGTTTATCACCAATGACATACATCATGAAATTTGTTTTGCGGCAGCAGTACAGTGCAAAGACATACAAACTACTATATACTACAAATAATAATGCAAAAATAAAAGGAATAATGAGGTAGTGTTCATGGACCATTCAGAAATCTGATGGTGAAGGGCAAGAAGTTGTTCCTAAATAAGGGAACGTGGAGGAATTAACAACAAATGGAACATGTAGGATTAGTTTAAAATCAGCATTTGATGTTTGGTGTAGACCCAGTGAAATGAAGGATCTGTTTCCATGTGGTATGCTTCTGACCATCACAAAAACTTACACAGAAGCTTCAGTTTTAGTCCATTATTTGACCCTGATCAAGCTTTTGGCTCAACAGAACCTTCAAGATGTTTTAAGCAACAACTGAAAGGTATTAACTTTTACTTTAGTTTGTGTGTTTTTTTAAAATAGAAGTTTTCAAAAACTCATATGATGGTTCTGCTTAGATTTATACAAAGACCACTCCCACTCTGAATTAAAATTAGAGAAAAAGATTCAGAAAAATGATTCTGGTTCTCAAAGACATGGGATTGAAACAAATCACGACTGTACTAAATAGAGTTACATTTAGTCCTCTGGGATTTCAAGGAACAGCTCTCCCCCGACATGCAATTTTAAGGCAGCCAGCCACCATTCCTTTCAGAGGGAATAATCAACCAAAAAAATACTGACCCGTAAAATTGGACAAAATACTTGCTCATTTTGCCTTTTCAACTACTGGAACCACAGATTCTGCCTACTGAATTTTTTTTAAAATCTACACCGCAGATGCTAGAAAAACTATACGAGAAGCACCACATTCAAATCAGAATGAGCTAACAACTGGAGACAGGTTCCACAATAATTATTTTATTGTTGCTAACAAAGCTGGACGAGGAGGAAAATTGCAGCGAATCAGCACTTTTCATCAAAGGAAAACAAGGTATGAACAAAGTGAGAGAATGAGATACTTACACAAAAATAAAATGCCCAGTCTCATACTAGAGATATCAATTAAAACCAAAATCTTCTGCAGCCATGGCATTTGTAGGATTACATTTATTAAAAGGAGTTTTTTAGACTATGGGCTGTGTTGGATGAAAAGCAAGCTGGTATAATGCATCCGTGAAAGAGACTGATGCAATCAGTACAGATGGATTAAAAATCAACTATGCAAGTGAAAAAAATAAAAACAGCTCAATAGATTAAACAACTGAGTCCTCTACCATGTGGAGCGATAAATACTGACCAAATTACAAACAGTAATTTTCTACTCAGGTTGAGACTCCCCAATCAGAAAGCTCCAGAATATTAGAATTTGAAGTTGCAATTATACTTGTACATAAATGATATAACTTTAAGACAGTTTTGAATAGTGATCAGCACAAATGCTGCAGTACAACTCAAAATGTTATCAGCCTCACTTCAAAAGCAGGAGCTTTCATTTTGGAAACTGTAACATCAGTCTCACCTATGCTTCAAAGGAATGCAGGTCAATTCCTACTTGAAAAGATACCTATGTTTTCACAGCTGCAATTTATAAATTGTGACAGGTTTTGAAATTACAGCACTCAGTTGAAAAATAAGATAATCAAATCAGAAAAGCAATACTTAGGATTCCAAACCTGAACATTTCACAACAAATACACAAGCCTCAAAAGATTCTGCCTCCTTAGTGACCTCAGAATACAACCACATTTTGAGTAGCACAAACTGAAGTTTATATAGGGAGTGAGGATTTTTCTTATTATACACATCAAGTTAAAATTTGAAAAACACTTCTCATGAGCTTAACTGTTACCAAATTTGACAGCACATTTCCAATAACAGTAGCTTCAGAGAATTTGAGATACTTACTCAAAAATAAAATGCCCAGTCTCATACTAGAGATATCAATTAAAATCAAAATCTTCTACACCCATGGCATTTGTAGGATTACATTCATTAAAAGGATTTTTTTAGACTATGGGCTGTGTTGGATGAAAATATGATACACCCAATATATTCACAAATGCTGATGCACACAAAGTATTTTCAACTGCACCTACAGGATTATAGGAATGTTAATATATTAATAACTCAATTTAAAAAATTCTGATTGCTTAAAAGAGGTTAAGGACATTCTAATGATTAAATGACACACCATATTTATGTACACATTCTATTTTTGTTTAAAAGTTATTATGGGCTTAAATAAGCAGAAACTGAAACGTTCAGCAGGTCTGCTATCACATGCATCACAACAGGCAGATTCTGAGAAGGTAGAGAAGCAGAAACCAAGTAAAAAGAAAGTAAATGCAATGAGAGAGCAATGCTGAACTTCAAAGTGGGCAATCCTGGAATGGAAGAAATTTCTAGAGCACTCTTCAAACCTCAGGAAATCATAAATAACTTCACTGAAACTTTAAATAAATGTCAGGTTTTTTTTAAAAAAAACAATTCCCGGACAAGCAAGAAGTCCTGTTACTACTGCAGTGTGCAAAATAAAACAAGCAATTTGCATACAGCAAGTGCCCTAAAAAGTGATAACAATCAGACAAACTGTTTTAGTCACACAGAGAGAATAATAACTGGACTACATGATAACCCCCTCCTCCACTTCAAAATAGCTCTGTATCACAAGATAACATCTGGGTTGGATGAAGCCCTGGTTGAAGTTCTCATTCTAAAAACAAACTTGCCATAGTACACCAATCCTACTGGTGGGCCTTCTCCCATCTGCTAAATTGGAAAAATAAAACCAAAGCCAGGGTGGTGAGAACAAAGGGAATGTCCATGGTCGGGTGCAACCAGGACAGACTAAACGGTGTAAGGAGCAATGGTGCTGACAGTGGGTGGAGAGGCAACATCAACAAGCTGCTGAAGGAACTCAGTGAATCAGGTAGCATCTGTGGAGGTGAAGGGGCAGTCAGTTTTGGGTTGAGACCCTGCATCAGGACTGTTACAGCTTGTTAATCACAGCTGATCTGTCTGGAGATGCAAACAGAGGTGAGCTGAACAAGGACAGAGCAGAGGGCAAAATCAGTGCTGGAATGGTGGGATATACTTCACTGCTGAATGAAAGTGCCTGAAATACACAGCAGATCAGGCAGCACCGAGAGAGAGGGAGAAACTTAATGTAACAGGCTGATGACATTTCACCACAACTGGTCAGTTCCAACAAATCAGAAAAAGTCTGTTATCTGAAATTACTGAATTCAATATTGGATCCTGTGGGTTGTGACACATTTTATCAGGAGATAGACTGTTGGTCCAGGCTTATGTTTGGCTTCATTGGATTGGCAATAGAGGCCAAAAACACAGGTCAGAGTGGGAGAGGGATGGAGAATGATAGGACCCAGCAACTGGCAGCTCAGTCACCTTTGTAGACTGAACGGAATGGTCACAGATTTGATTTCTCCAGTGTAGAAGGGACCTCATGCTGAGCACTGAATTCACCATAAAGTATTAGAAGAAGTGCTTTGCTTGGATAAGGTACTTGGGCCCTCCAGTGACAGAAAGGGAAGAGGTAAAGAAGACAGGTGCTGCACTTCTTGTATTTGCACAGGCTGGTGCTGTGGGGGGGGGGGGGGGGGGGGTGTG
>JARFYF010000053.1:2706893-2721655 GCA_030265395.1 Rhina ancylostomus | reverse complement strand
CCCTGCATCAGGACTGAGCCTGGTGAGAGAAGATCGCCGTATAAAGAGGCGGGCCGGGAGTGAGACAGGGCCTGGCAGATGATTGGTGGACTGAGGAGGGGTGAAGGATGATGGGCGGAAGGAGCCAGGGAGGGGAGGGGTGGAATTTTGAGACAGAGGCAGGTGATAATGGGAACCATTAAGGGAGAGATGAAGGGCATAAGGAACCAGATGGGGGAGGGGATACAGTGGGTGAAGTGTGTGGGTGGTAGGTGGATGAAACTAGGAGGAGGAGGGGGATGAAAATGGGTGATGGTAGCGGCTAGGGGAGGTGTATGGGAAAGGGAACAAAGGATTTGAAACACAGAAGCTGTTGTGCAGGGCATTTACTTTGATAACTACAAATATAGAAGTGCATTTGCCGTCACTTATAGTTTATAAAATGGACAAGTGTGAAAATGTGAAAAGTACCATATACTGAGGGCATGCAGGGCTAGAGAATTCTTGTATAATCTTGATTGCAGGGACCCTGCCCAGTTCGCACACTTTCCAAGTAGGCCTGAAGGAGTGTCTGATCTTGGTCCCTTGGGCTTCATTTAAAAAAGATTGCTGTACCCAAGTAGGTTCTTGTGCATAGACTTTGAATTTGGGATAGCTGCTTTACTGGTAGAAGCCTCTGCTTGCTTGACTGTTCCAAAATGAAGGCTCTCAGGAGAATACAAGGCCTATTTAGACTCTTGTGCCTGCTGCGTCATTCAAAAAATCATGGTTGTTCTACCTCAGTGAGATTTGCTAATTAACTCCACACCCTTCTTCATTAACATCCCAAAAGTCTATTGATTTCTTTCTTGAGTATATTCATAGACTGAGTCACAACCCTCTTCGGAATAGAATTCCAAAGATTCACACCCACTGGGTGAAGAAATTTCTTCCCATCTCATTCCTCTATGGCTGGCCTCTTTTATTTTGAAGACAGGAAATGTCAACCCTGTATCTATCCTGTTAAGCCCTGGATAAATTTTGTATCTTTTAAAGAGATTGCCTCTCATCCCCTAAACCTTCTAAACTCAAGAGGGTATAGGTCCATCTCTCCTGTAGGACAATTTCATTGCAGTCTCTTCCCTATCTACAATCCAGAAATAAATCTGGTGAACCTTCATTGCACTCTCCCAGCTACAAAAAAAATTACGAGACACAACCTCATGATTTTTTGACTACCTGTTCCAGTGATTTTTCTCCAGATGCCAATCTCAGGCCTTTGCTGGCATTTGTCCCTTGTTCTGAATCCATGATCCCCACTCTCAACCCTGAAAATTCCTGTTTTTTCCCTATGTTGCACTGACACAGTGTATGAAGGGAAGGCTTTTCCTTATCTAAGGCTGATTCTGTAGCCTCCAACACCAGTCCCTGAACAGTCATTAACGCATTTTACAATGTCTATTTAATATCCCTTTGTAGGTGCCACTGAACTACTAGATTTTTCTTTGAAACAGTTTGGCCTTGTTCTAATTATAAAATGCAGATAGTGGAAAGCAGTGGTGGTTCCTATCATCCATAAATTCAATCTCATCATGGTAGTTTAAATTCAAATAAATCTAGGATAAAAATGTAATGTTAATAATGGTGACCATGAAACTTCTTGGTTGTTGTAAAAACTAAATAGTCAGTAACGTCATTCAGGAAAAGAAATCTGATCCTCATCCTATCTGGTTTGTTAATGACTAAAGACACAGTAATATGGTTAACTTTTAACTCTCCTCCGAAATAGTCTAGCATGTCACTCATGGGCAAGTAGGGACTGCAATATGTGTGAGTTATTCTGTGAATAAATTTAAAAAAATCCTGATGTTCCTCTATCGCCACTTTAACTCTGTTCCAGGTTTCTGAAAGATTTGTAAATAGAGCCTCCTTTACAAAATGATAGTTTAGTAAGTCTACTTCCATAAATATTAGCTCTGCTAACTGTAACATACCATGTGGTCTGTGGTTAGAAGTGAGCAGTAAATGTGCAGCAGGTTTGTCTGCTTTATGGCTGGCAGGTGCAGAAGCAGTTAAAGATTCCAAGGAATGCATGACTACAAATAAAAAAAAATCTTAGTGAAATGTATGGATGGACAATTTTTAGCATGCATGAATATTTTAGTGAGAAAGTTTGCGTGCATTTGTGTATTTCTTCATTAGTTAGTTTGTCTTTGATATGTGACTGTTCTAATTTCTTGACAATAATTACATGCATCAGTATTTTTGACCCAATTTAAACTGACATTAAAACAAAGCATTTTAATGGTAGGTAGTACTTCTGCTTCGAGTTTAGAATTTGAATGCATAATCTAGGTTGATTTTTCACTGAGGAGGTATATACTGTGGGAGGTGCCATTTTCTAGGTGAGATACCATAACCATTTTCAAAGAAGCAGAGTGTATTTTCTGATTGTCATGCTGTTGTGTAACTAGCCACCATAGGCCATAACACTTAAAAGGAAATATTGTGCCATCTGGAAATCTGAAATAAAAACCAAACTGCTGGAAATACTCAGCAGATCTGTCAGCAATTGTGGAGGGACAAGCAGAACTCATACTTGAGCTTAATTTTTAATAGTACTTGGCTGCTTCAGAACTGCATTGATATGTGCACTGGTGTCATTTGCTGAGATGGCAATAGATATATGAAACAAACGTTTTCAATTGTTCTGAGTATGAGCTATCCAAATTACATTATAAGGTTGCAAAGGTAGTTGATAACCATTTATACAAGGACTTTAAATGGCTCATTTTTAGATCCAGCATCGAAATACATGTTTGGTAGTTGTTTGTGGCAACAGGTAATAAATCACCTAATGCAAATAATTGAATTGCTATTAAATTTCTACCTGTTAATGTCAGCATTGTCAGAGGTTAGATGTTTTCCTCCATAGTCAAAGGGGTTTAGGATGGCTTAACTGACTAATATAAGATAATTTTAAACAGCTCTGGAGTCGTGTGGTTATCATGACTTAGCTACCAGGTGGACAAATCCTATGAGTCACTGAGTTAACTTTTTTCAAACATTAGTACAAATGCTTATCTTTTACTACTCCCTGGTTCAAATTAATTTACTTACCTGTGAATCCTGGAAACAAAATTATGGTTTCATAATCCACTCAAAAGGTTTGAGCACATGATCTAGGTAGGTACTTAGGTATAATACTGAGAGAGTGCTGCAATGGTCAAAGATACCTTTGTTTAGATAATCTATTAAATAGAATAGCTAGAAATTCTAGTGCACCAAATGGTGACCTTGGTCATAGGTTGCTAGATGTAAGCTTCGATTGTGCCTGAGACCCAGGCCCTTGGTTGCTATTGGAGGTTACTGCACATTTTTAGGAATGAAAGTAGTGGGGGTGGATTTGGTAAGGGTCAAATCTGCGGAATTCTGTACCACAGAAAGCAGTTGAGGCAAAATCATTAAATATTCAAGAAGGAGTTAGATATGGTTCTTAGGGCTAAAGAGAGCAAGGGATTTGAGGAGAAAATAGAAACAGGGTACTGAATTTGGATGATCAGCTATGATCTTTTTGAATGGTAGAATAGGCTTGAAGGGCCGAATGGCTGCCTTGCTCCTATTTTCCATAATTTCCATGATTTGTGCCAGGTTCCTGGCACAGTGGCATGCAGGAGCAGCAAAGACAGGGATTTGTGCCAGGACCTTGTACAGTCGTACTGTATATAAAGCTGTAACAACCCTTATTAGCACTGATACCATTCCACTCTCATTCCTTGGAATGTATCCTGAATACTAAACGTGGTACCAGTGTATCTCTATTTAAATGCTATTTTTTTGGTTCAGTAGCAGAAAGGAATCAAAGATCAATGTTGTTTCATAATGGAATTTACTGGAGCTATGAACCTATAAATTAAGCAAGACAAGAATGGATAACTTCCACCATTGAATTAATTCTTAATTAGTAGGCAAATTAAGGCAACTAATTAAGAATGAACAATGCAGGATTATTTTAAGAATTATCATTCTTTTATTTTCTGTTTGACTTTAAGATTGGTGTGTGGAGGAAAGTCCTCTTTAAAGGGCTGTTCCATTATGGAAATTTGGAAAGATTGGGTTGCTAGCACAATTGTATTATATTCAAATAATACTAATTCTGTTAACTGCAAGCTAGATTTGTATGATAATAGATGTTAGAATAGCTTCAATTTTTTGAAATGTATATTTCACTTATTTTTAAATGCATCAAGCAATCCAGCCAATATTACTACGTCATAATGCATTCCTGGTTAAGAAATTTTACATGACATTGCACCAGATTAGCCTGCTCATTTACAGGATTTTATCATTGTGAGTTAACTTGTTTATTACATTCTGCAGTTATGCAATATGTAAGATGTTGAGACATAGGAAATCTGTTTTAAAAAATACATGAGAAGTTAAATTGTTAGATTAATGGAACTGTGTTAGTGTATGTGGAAACATAATTAACAGGTATGAGGGTTTAAGTCCTGGGTGCATTGTTTAAGAGTGGCATTGCTGAGTATAAATGCAATGCTATATATTCTTTGTGAATTTCAGGGACAGTTAAAATGGTCGAAAGTAAGTCAACATGTATGTGTGAGCTTAGCATTTTAAATCTTTAAGAGGATGTGGCTTTGCTTGTTGAAATACATAGAACTAGAAGCCAGGAAGGACCTGACCTCACTCAGCTCGTGTATGTATGCAGATAGCTGATTAGCCACAGATGGTGTGCAGCATAGCAGCCAACAGCTCCACAGTCAGGCGTTCAACTACACCATGATAAGCTGGCTGCCAGGAGTGACTTTCTAAATGGTAGTGAAAACTAGGCACACGGCCCATGTGTAAATACAGAAATTCGGTGTCAGTGGTAAAGACTTAAAACGTATTAAGGATTAAGTTGTAAAACGTTAACAACAACTGAAGCAAAAACAAACAGCTGCAGCTGGCCAGGAATAGTGACGAATCTATGTGTATGTGTTGTATGATACCCCTTTCCTGACTTGTGCAAGGCAACTTCTGTCTGTGTTGGGAAATCGCAGTGCAGTGGTGTAGTGCTCTAAGTTTTATGGCACACTAAATCCTCAAGGATTTTCTGATGATTTTTGATCACAAAATTAAGTCATTGGATGACGTGGAATACAAGTATGAGCAGTGGATATTGCAGCTTAGATGAAGACTTAGAAGATTGTTTCTTTACTGCCAAGACCTCTTTCTTCAGGAAACCTCAGAACAAGCTTTTAGAAAAGGTAACTTTTTATATATTCAATTGAATGACATGCTGTGTCAACTATGAAATCATAAGTTGTCCACTGCTTGTTTGCAATGAAAGGTTTTATTTGAATGTTTTAAAATAAATTATTTTATTTGGCATGTAAAATTGTTAATAATGTTGAAAGAAAAGTAGGAACTTAGACTATTTGTCAGTATGCACTTTCAGAAAGTACACCGAAATGGAACTGCTCTAATTGGTATTTTATGTTACAGTATTTTGTATGAGGAAGTGTCAGCATTTTGTGAAATTCAAATTGATGCTCTCTTTTAGCCTATTTATAGTGCAACGATCTGTATCCCAGCTAGCCTTTCATATTATTTGTCGAGTTTTAATCACAACAACGGGCAGAAGTTAAAATTAGATTTCTTGTAGAAGTAAACAGAGAAATAACAACATTTTTTCAGGCAAAATTAAATTATCAAAAGAAAATTCTGATGTATATTTTGTTTTAAACCAGATACATTTATTGTGCTTTAATCTAATTAAAGCCTTTACTTGAAGGCTTAAAATTTTTGATTAAAATGTTCATTGCTTCCACGACTCCCCAAACCCACTAACAAGAATAAGTTTAATTGATTTGAATGATTTAGCTTTTAATTGATTTCTGTTTGCATAGTTAGTAATAAAACATTTTCAGCATTGACTGTTAAATATAATTTTAACATTTTTAGAAGAATGCAAAACCAGCAAAATGCGAAGTATACTATCTCTAGCTTGCTCCATTGATATTGGCATTTTAGTTATTTAAAAAACGATTTACTAGACTATCAAGGAAAGTGTTAAACATCAGCAAACCTCAGCAATATTAATTTATTTTACATTTTCATCTAAAGAATGTATAAAAGTGCTGCCAATAATGAATAGGTTTACTCAATAATATAAGATCAACAGCATGGTCCGGACTTAGAACACCCTCCTGCCTTGCTGTAAACTCAGATCTGATACTAAAACAGAGATTACTCTGTTAACATTTATGGGTAACATCTTACAATTCTTTTTTGTAATTTAACACTTTGCCTTCTGTGACTCTTCCCATACCACAATTGCTGCCATGGGACTGATAGATCTCCTGTCCGTAGGACAATATCATTCTCATCCTGTCAGAGGTCTGATTTGTCCCTGTTCATGTAGCTTATGTGAGTATCTAGTGCAGAAGACTAGTGTGCAAATGATACTGAAGAGTCAGACCTGGGAATATGATGCTTGGCAGTATTAAGAATAAAAAAAAATGTCTGTTTAAAATAATGACATTTCAATTCTAACATCCTAAGACACAAATAGTTAATTACCTTATGCTTTAGTACCGGACTTTGTAGCTGATGTTCATGGAAATAAAATCTGTATAAAATATGATTCAAGCATCATTGTGACAGAGAATTCAGCAAGCTATTCTTCAGTGTCGGTAGACTATTTTTGTTTATTGATCATAATATTGCCTTCAGTGTGGCCTTGTGAGCCCATGTGCTTTCCACAACAGATTAAATATATTGACGGTGTCTATGACAAACGTACCATTATGGGTGAAGGAATAGCTGATTTCAATGAGTGACCACGTTTTAAGAATTAGTGAGCACAAGCACTGGATTTTCTTCAGGTTCAGACTCAGGCTGTCATTCTGGTTTTGAAATTCAGTTGACTCTGATATTTTATTTTTTCCTTTTTCATTGTCAACATGATAAATTTCATAGCTGGCCAAGTGATGTCACAAAATCCTGTCAGTCACAAAGCGGGCATCAAAATGATTTGATTCCAATAACTAATTCAGAATTATCATTGATTTTGGAAGTTATCCCCAGGAATTAATCTGGTAGCATTACTAGATCAAAGGTTTACTATTAAAATTAATAGTATTATAAAATTGGAAGAATATGTGTATTGGCATTTATTTTAAATGAGATGAAAGCTGCATTTTCTTGTTAATGGAGAAATGGCCCAAACAGTCCAATCACGCTAGATCAGAGCTTCTTGCCAAAAATGATCCTTCCTTAAATCTGAACAGATAATAGGCAAAGGTTTGTAGAAAAGAATTTTGTGTGTTTGTGGGATTCCATTCTGAAAGGAATTTAGGGATTAACTTGGCTTTGCTAACATCCACACAAGTGATACACCTCATCAAACTGCAATGGCTCAAATATAATCAAACAGATGAAAATAAATGAAGTGGTATGGAGCATGCAATGGTTGTTGCCTTTGAACTAACAATGGACTAAAACCTTGCAAATGTGTACCTTTTTAACAAAATGTTTTTTGTGCCTAGAAAACTTCTACAATTTAAGTTGATAAATGGTGTAAAATAACAGATCATTTGTTGCACAGGCTTTTGTGTTTCAATCATTGCCACAGGTATCTGTTACATCAGTGCACTATTCCATTTCTATGTTCCAGATGTTCTCAGAATAGTTTTTACTCTTGTGTATGTATAATTTATTTATGTATATATGCTTATTCCAGGATAGAGTGAAGCTGCTTCAATCAGTGAATGAGAATTGTTAGGAAAATTTAGTGGTATACAGACATCAGTTGACAGCTTTATGCTAGTGTTATCTTGACATTGCCTGCTTTTTCATATTTTGTAAACTATAACACAGGGTGCTAGAAAGTGATTGTTTAGCAGTAATCTTTTTAGATCTTTTGTGACTTGCTATAAATTTTAAGAAATTTGATGAGGAAAACAAAATATTAACGAAATGGATTTCAAATTCCATATTACACTCTCTGTAAATTAATGCTTGAAGCAACTGCTGTCTCACACAGGTTAAGAGAAAAATAAGCGACCAGTGTAGAGAGAGAAGCTCATATGAAACGTCCAAATGCAGAGTGGAAGGAAACTTTAGCACTTGATCTCTGAGATAAACCAATGCAATTTTAATAACACACTAAAAATAGTTTTATCTGTTGAACATGAATAAAGATAGTTTTCCTTCACGTGAATCATTCAGAGGCTCAGAAATGTTAATACACAACAGAAGCTCTAGATGATCGCAACAACTGGTAACTGTAGGCAGAAGATTGAGGCCTGAGATCTAGGTAATTGGCCAAGGTAGGAGTGTGGAGGGCCTGGGGCAGTTATGTGGACTTGTTGGAGAGTAGGTTTGTGGGGGGTGGCGAAGGCTGAAGGTCAGTTAGGTAGCTAAGGTGAGGGTGGAGATTGCGACCTCCACTGTTGGTCTTCTCTTGGTCAATGGGTTGTGTGTGGTCGGAGGATTAGGTGATTGATTGGAGGGTCAGGCTGAGGTCAGAGGGTTGGGGGTGATTTAGGTGTTGTGATGAGTTGCAACAATGACCATTCCTGCAATACTTGGTCTAATTTTCCCTGTATTGTTCGATAAAGAACATACAGTGGAACATGATGTTATTCCATGTGCACTGGCCCAGAAATTACATCAGCCGTGTAATGGAGAATTGCAACCAGGTCAAGTTTTGGAATGAACGTGCTAGAATGGAGTAGGGGCAGTGAGACTGACTATTTTGGTTGTCACCTCACCAAATCAAAATTCAGTTGCACCCGAGGCCCAGATCAGGCACTGCACATCTTTGCACTCAAGTGTGCCTTCTTGCTCCACTTCCCAAGTTCAGGAGGCTGGCCACATTTTGAACTGGGCCTGAGGGAGGGGGTATGGGTGCTTCAGATCTGGGACTTAACAAATCAGCAGCACTGTAACCATCGCAGGCTGTGTGTGGTGAAAGATGAGATGAAGGATGTGGTCAAACTGGCAAGTATTTGGGATGGGGGAAGAGGTCTGAATTCATCATTTGGCAGGGGCTGGAGTATGAGATAATGAAGGGCTGAAAACTGGCGTGTTCTGCTTGAGGCATCAGCTAGGTCAGCATGTATCAGAAATACAAAGCATTATGAAGCATTGAAAACTATGAGCAGTTTTACCTTTAATTTATATGGTGTTACGGGTTTTATAAATTATATCCATTCACTCTCTGGAATCATTTACAAGACTAAAATACTTGTAATGATGTTAAAACTGTTCTTGTATTGACAGATTATCATCTTGTACAACATTCATCTGTGAGAATGTTCAGAAACTTCGACATCTTGCATTCAGTGTGATATTACCACTTGGGAAGTTTTTTAAATATAGTAATTCTGTTTTTATTGGTTCATTTTGAACATTTATTGAAAATGTACACATTTCTTTACAGATTCTCTCATTTCTCTACAAACACACAATGGAAAGCACCCTGTTCACAGCCCTGATGAAGGGTCTTTGACCTGAAACTTTATCTCTGTTTCTCTTTCCACAAATTCTACCGGATCTGTTGTGTGGTTCAGCATTTTCTGATTTTATTTCAGATCTTCAACAACTGCAGTTTTTTGAGTTCCCATTTTCTACCCATGGTGCAGTCAAACCCTGTTCTGGTTTTTACTTTGTTCACCATAGAAGTGTTTTTTTTCAGTTTTTATTAATGTTTGGAAAAAGGTGGTATTTTTGATGCTCTGAAGAAAAGCATCAGGCAGCTTTTGATCCCTATAAAGCTCAACTATGTAACATCAGTAAAACCTCGTCATGGCCTTGCACCTCATTGTCTGCATGCACTGCACTTTCTCTGTAACTGTGACACTGCATTCTGTTATTGCTCTGCCTTGTATTACATTGATATACTGATGTGATGAAATAATCTGTATGGATGGCATGCAAAACTAAGTTTTTCACTGTACATGTGACAATAATAAACAGATTTACCAATGTAATTTACCAAATAATAATTGACAACTGGTTGCGTGATACTTTGAGAAAATCTTCATTATTTTTATTTTTATGTAATCATGAAAATAATTTTGTTTTCCATCTTATTTCTACTTGTGCTTTCATTCTTCTAGCCTTTCTCATCATGGTCACTCCACATATCAGTGCATTGTACAAACATATGGCATTAGTCAGTAACTATATGAAAAATTTGAAAGCTCCATGTGCCACTTTTAAAGCAAAATGAATGAAAACATAAATTCTATATGGCTAACATATATGGGGAAAAAACTAAATTATGATTTTCCAGCTAGGACTTCAAGGACTTTCTAAAAAATTGGCTTTTATCAGTTAATATCTAAAAATGCACCTAAACCAAGGCAGTTCATGTTGATGCATCTTCAGTTGGCACCGACCTGTTTGATATAGTTTCCTTTTTGAAGTATTAAATTAATTAGTTTTTGTTAAGCTAAAGGTTTAATAACTTGTTGAGTTAGTGTACCACATAGTATTTGTTACATGGTCATTTAAATGTTTGTATTGCTGGCATAAATCATTAACAAATAAATGAAATTTTTGTCCAAGTGTCATGAAAGGCAGCTTTAGTGGAACTGTGTTTTAAAGATGAATTTCAATAAATTTCTTTGTAAATTAAGATATTGAATTTTTTTCAAATCTTTTGTAACCTCTATTCTTTCTACATATGATTGGATTCAATAATCCAGTTATTGAACTGATACATACAATGTCCTCGACATTGAACAATTCCTACTAGAATATAATTATGATTAATATGCCCATGTTTTTTTTCAGAAATACTGCCTTTATTAGAAAATCAGTAGGCTTTTGAACCCTTTGAGCTTTCTGCACCATTCGCCATGGTGAATATTTGTCCATTTCCTGCTATCTTCCCATATTCCTTGATCTTTTCAGCCCTAATATCTAATTCCTTCTTGAAAATATGTATTTGGCCTCAACTGCCTTCTGAAGTGGAAAATTCTAAGGGTTCACCTGTCTTTGGATGATGAAATTTCTCCATAGCTCACTCCTAAGTGCTCTACCCCGTATCCTTAAGCTGTGACCATAGTGCTGGTCTTTCACATGATTGGAAACATCTTTCTTACACCTTGCCTGTCCACTCCTGCCAGCAGCTTTAAGTTTTAATGAGGTCCCTCTCATTCTGCTAAATTTGTGAATATAGGCCTAATCTTCCCAATCTCTTCATAGAACAGTCCTGTCATCCCAGGAACTTTGCTGCTTGCCCTCCTTAGCAAGAGCATGTCCAATGTAGTAAAACATCCCACACTTGTACTCAAATCCTTTCACTATGAAGGCCAACAGAGCATTTGCCTTCTTAACCACCTGCTGCACCTGCATGCTTATTTTCATCGCCTGGTGCACACGGACACCCAGGTCTTGTTGCACTTCCTCCTGTTCTAATCTATCACCATTCAGAAAATATTCAGTCTTTCTGGTTTTGCTAAACTGGAAACCTCAATATCTACATTATACTGCATCTGCCATGTATTTGCCTATTCCCTCAACCTGTCCAAATCACACTGAAGTCTTTCAGAACCCTCCTCACAGCCCACACTCCCACTCCTTTTGTGTTGCTGGTAAATATGATATTACATATAGTTCATTCATTTAAATCATTAATATATATTACCATAGAACAATACAGCACAATACAGGCCCTTCAGCCCACCGTGTTGTGCAGACTTTTAAACATTGCTTAAGACTATCTAACCCCTTCCTCCCACATATCTCCCTATTTTAAATTCCTCCATATGCTTATCTAACAATCTCTTGAACTTGACCAACATAACTGCCTCCTCCACCACCACCCCAGGCAGTGCATTTCATGCACCAACCACTCTCTGGGTGAAAAAACTCCCTCTGATATTGTGAATAGCTAAGGTCCTAGCACTGAACCCTATGGTATTAACAAATCACTGCTCGCAACCTGGAAAAGACCTATTTATTCTTTCTTTGTTTCCTGTCTGCCAACCAGTTCTCTGTCCACAATCCCATGTACTTCAATTTTGTGCATTCATTTCTAATGTGGAACGTTACTGGAAGCTTTCTGAAATTCCAAATACACCACATCCACTGGTTTTCCCCCATCCACTCTACTAGTTATGTCCTCAAAAAAAAGTAAATATGTCATGTATGATTTCCCTTTCATAAATCCATGCTGTCTTTGGCTAATCCTGTCATTGATTTGCAAATTATTTACTGTTATATCCTCAATAAACCATTTTTCTTATGAGCAATATCAGGTTACTTGGTTTTTTAAGTAGTGAGTTTTACATTGTCTACCCTCCAGTGTGTAGGACAGTGGAAAATAACCACTAATTCATCCGCTACTTCACTAGTGTCAGTTCCTTAACTACTCCAGGGTGCAGACTATTGGGCTCTGGCATCTTATCAGCCTTCAATCCCATCAATTTCCCTAATACCATTTCCCCACCAATACTGATTTCCCTCAGGTCCTCCCTCTCTTGGTACCCTGGATTCCTTAACACTTCTGAAAGGTTAGTCAGACTGATCCAAAACATTTGTCCAATTGGTCTGCCATTTCATTGTTTCCTATTAAACCTTCCCCTGTTTCTGACCATAAAGGGCTTCCATTTGTCTTCATTAATCTTGTTTCACTTCACGCATCTAAAGAAGCTTTTACAATTAGCTTTCATGTTCCCTGCAAGCTCAGTCTCATGCTCTATTTTCTGCTCTTAATTAATCCCTTGGTCCTGCTGAGTTCTAAACTGATCTCCTGTTTGCTGATTTTTCAGGCCAATTTGGATATTTAAGATGTAAGATATTTATTTATTAGTCACATCTACATCAAAACACACAAGAGAAATGTGTCTTTTTGCTTTGTTCATTGCTTTGTTAACCATGGTTGAGCCAACATTCCTGCCTTATTTTTACACCAGACGGGACTGAATAACTGTAGGTTATCCATGTGCTCATTAAATGTTTTCCATTGCCCAGTCTATCTTAGCTTATTCTCGCCTGAAACCATCATAGTTTCCTTTATTTAGATTCAGGACTGTAGCCTCAGAATCAGCTGTGTCACTTTTCATCTTAACAAAAATCCACCCCGTTATGGCAACTCCAGCCCAAGAGTCCTTGCATAGAGATTGCTAATTGATCCTTTCTCATTACACAATACCCAGTCTGGTATAGCCTGTTCTCTATTTGATTCCTCAATAATTGGTTCAGAAACCATCCTGTATATATTCCAGGAGTTCCTCCTTCAGAGTATAGCAATTTGGTTATCCCAATCTATGTGTACATTAAAATCATTAATGATTATGGTTGTATGTGTCTCAAGTTTCATGTTTATTGCCATCCCCAACATTGTCTCCACTACTTGGGAGTTGGTATACAAATCCCACTAAAATTTTCTGCACCTTGGTATTTCTTAGCTCTACCCATATGGTTCCAACTCAGCTGAGCTAATATCCTTCCTTACTATTGCATTAATCTCCTCTTTAACCTGATATCCCACCTCCTTTTCCTCTTTCTGTCCTTCCTGATTATTGAATGTTCAATTCTCATCCTTGAACCCCCTGCAACCATGTCTCCATAATCCCAGTTATATCATACCCATTTGCATCTGTTTTTTCATCCACTTTAATGCCAATTCTCTGCACATTAAGACACAAAGTCTTCAGGCTAATCTTTTTGATGTTCTTATTCCCCTCAGTGTTATGTTGTCCTGGAGACATAAGAGACTGCAGAGGCTGGAATCTGGATCTTGTCCTGTTGCTCTGTTTTATGTCCCTGATTTCTCTGTCTTCCAGTCTTGCTTTTCCCTTTGTTTCTTTCCTAATTTGTCTGTTTTTGTTCAAACCCACTGAGACAACACTAGCAAATACTTCCCTAGGGCATGGGTCCCTGTTCTTCCCAGGTGCAGCCTGTCCCATATACTGATCCCATCTCATCATAACTGGTTCCAGTGTGTCCCAGGAATTTGAATCCTTTCTCTTTATATCCTTCCTCTGGCCACACATTCAGCCAATATATCCTGCTATTTCTACTTTGAGTCACGTGGCAGTGGTAGTAATCCTCAGACCGTTAATAGAATAATAAGTAATTTAGACAAGTTTTTGCAGACAGTCTTTTTTCTACACCTGGAATAGCTTTCATATTTTTTCAGCTCCATGTTCAGTTATTCAGTATCATGGAATGATTTGACAAATCAGCCTTAAAGATTCAGTAGCACCATGTAATTGAATTGTATTTTGTAGCCAATTGTAACATGCAACATTCATTTGGCTAATACACAGAATGACCAGAATTCTTCACATTCTAACCCAATTAGAGGGAGTGAGCATGGATTTGTGAAGGATCAGTAGTATCTGATGAACCTAATTCAAATTTTTTGAAAATGTGACCAAAGTAAGGTTCAGGGGAATGTCTTGATTTTATTCTTGACTTCCTGAAAATATCTGTACCTGATAGGAACTTTAACAAATATTTTCAAGAAGTCAAGTAACTCTGTCTCTCTCTGTCTCTCTCTCTCTCTCTGTCTCTCTCTCTCTGTCTGTGTCTCTCTCTCCCCGTTGGTCTCTGTCTCTCTCTCTCTCTCTCTCTCTCTCTCTGTGTGTGTCTCTCTCTCTCCTCTCTCACTCTGTGTGTGTGTGTGTCTCTCCTCTCACTCTGTGTGTGTGTGTGTGTGTGTGTGTGTGTGTGTGTGTGTGTGTGTGTGTGTCCTCTCTCTCACTCTGTGTGTGTGTGTGTGTCTCCTCTCCTCTGTGTGTGTGTGTGTGTGTGTGTGTCTCTCTCTCCTCTCTCTC
>JARFYF010000053.1:2684134-2695191 GCA_030265395.1 Rhina ancylostomus | reverse complement strand
CTAGGGCACCAGTGCTCAAGACCAGAGTGCATGGATTTAAAATAATGGGGGGGAGGTTCAGGGGGGATGTCAGAGGGAAGATTTTCACCCAGAGAGTGGTAGGTGCATGGAATGTGCTGCCTCGGGTGGTGGTGGAGGCAGATACGTTGGACAGGTTCAAGAAGTTGTTGGATAGGCACATGGAGGAATGTGGGATAGAGGGATATGCGGGAGGAAAGGGTGAGATAGTGTGAGGTGTGGTTTGACGGGTGGCACAACGCAGTGGACTGAAGGGCCTGTACTGTGCTGTATTGTTCTGTGGTTCTATAATGTAATTTAGGAGCTCTGGGGATGCCTTAAGTTAAAGCAACTTGAACAATAAATGGAGATGGGTAATTGTACACTCTCTCTGTGTTTTCTGCATAGTTTGTAAAAGCTAAAGCCCAATTTTATACCTAACTAACTTCTAACTCTTACTCAACCAATGAGAATGGAACAAGTGTTAGTTAAAATGATGATCATGCACTTTCTGCTGAGGTTATTCTACCTGATTGTCATAAAAGCTCACCTGTTTCACTAATGCCCATTAAGGTAGAAAATCTGATATCTCTGTCCAGTCTGGCCTAAATGTGACTCCAGATCTACCCAATGTGATTGACTCTTAAACCCCACTGAAATAACCTAGCAAGCCACTCAGTTGTATGAGTCTACCACCTTCTGAACGGTAGTTAGGAATGGATAATATATCCTGGTCTTGTCAGTGATGCCCAGATCTTGAATAAATAAAACTAAATAAACGCAGTACCTCAATTGTCAGTTGTTGAACCCAGATGATGCATAAAAATCCCACAAGTTCTGCTTTGCAGGTCTGCCTGCTCTGATTATAATGAATCTATGAATCTCTGCTCCAGTTACTGGAAATGCTTGCACAATGGCTCAAATATCTGTGTTCCTTGTGAATAGCAATCCACTTAAAGAATCAGACCACCGCATTAAAGTACATCCCTGTGAAGATCGCCATGCTGCAGGTATAAACAGTGGTGTGCAGATCACTCTGATATATCTGGTGAAGATATGAAAATTCTTTCAGCATTGTACCATTGTGTGGGATTTCTCACTTTTGGAAGAGACTACTGTAGCTGCCTCCTGCCAGACACTTATGTTGAGTCTGGTTGGTCTCCTGGCCCGCTCAGTAGACAGAATCCTTCTGGCCTGTATCATGTTGACCAGGACTTGCATGTGGGTGAATCTGTGAGTGGCTTTCTTTTCACTGCAAACTCTATCCCCTTCATGGCAGCCATTGTGTATATGGTGTCGTTTGGTTGCCAAGGAGAATGTAATTTTTTGGTCAATGACTTTCTTTGATAGCTGCACATCAAAGCATCAGCAGCTGTGTCAAACTGAGTGAAGCCCATTGAAAAACCATGCAAGTCCCATTTTAACACATGGTTTGGAGGTGTTATTGTTTCATATGAGCCTTTAGTGATTTATGGAGAATGCAATTTGATGCCATTCACAACACAAGTAGGTGGAATCCAAATTTGAAGGCAAGTCTGTTTCTGATGGTCATTAATATTGAACACAGCACAATTAAACCAAACAGATTCTTGAGACACAATGTTCAATCAGTAGATCATATCAGAAATACATTACAACGATTTTCCCAAAAAGTTTCACTTGATCAATATATGGAATATGCTTCCAAGTGGAATGATCAGAGCAAAAAAGCTTGGAGTAATTTTCCCTTTTGCTTTTCCCTTCACTTTTCCCTTCGTACTACCTCAATATACTTATGTTTGGAATGATCTGTATGGATGTTATGCAAAGCAAAGTTTTTTACTGCATCTCGGTACATATGACAATAATAAAACAATTACCAGTTACCAATTTGGGAGTAATTGCATGCTGCAGTTTAGTATTTTTGTAAGAATTTCATAGGATGCTGGCTGGGCCATTCCCTTGCTCTTTTTGACCAGAATAGCAGGATTAGGCCAAATGGTCCATTGACACTTCTCCAACATTCAGTAACATCATGTTGGAACTTCTCCATTAACTCCATGTTACCACCTTGTCCCAATTTTTCTTGATTCCCTCATTGCTGATTTTTTTTTGCTCTCAGCGTGGTTATATTCATCAAATGAATATCCACGGTTGTCTGTGGTAGATGGATCCAAAGTTTCACTACCCACTCTACATTTCTTCAACCAGAGAAAATGCTCAGCTCTGTCCTTTTAAACTTCTCAGAATTTTGTAGGTTTCAATGAGATCATCTTTTATTCTCCTAACCACTACAGAATATGGAGTATTCTACTTGATGCCTCCTTCCTGGCATGGCCCCCTCATTCCAGATATGATTCTCGCAAATTTTTGTTGTATCTCTTCTAACAAAGGTATTTTGGGTTAGAAATTCATTTGTTCTGAGCAGTGTTTTCGTCCATCATGTGGATGAATTCCATAGTTTTTGCTTATGGTCTACAGAAATGTGGTGGTTTTGCATGATCTGTGTATCCATTAGATTTATATATGGCTGTCTACAATCAGAGCAGCATTCTGCTCATCTTGAGGAGGAGTAAGTGGGTTTGTATGTTTTTCCTGCTGTAGAAGAGAAATGAGTTTTGCTCAACCAGGAGAGGAATCTGCTCAAGCTTGGCCTCCTTCTGCTCACGTAGAAGCAAACCTGCTCATGTGCAGTATCTCTCTGTTTATAAACAGCTAGCTGACGGCATATTCCATCCTTTGCTCTTGGAGATCTTGAACTGTTCAGGTGTAGTGTCTCTGTGTAAAACAGCAATCTGCTCAAGAATGGCATCTTTCAGCTTAGTGAGGGCACTCTTGATCCCCGGTAGTGTATCACCGTCATGAAGAACTGCATGCTGCTCCTGTATAGTGGAGACCGGACCTCTAGCTGGATCAAGGATGAATTACATAAAAGCAGAAAGACATTGTATGAGCCCATCTGTGTTCCCGCAACAGCTGTTACCTGAACCAGTCCGCACCATGTGACAAAATGGTCTAATTTCTAATGAGCAGTCCCTAATTGTATATCACCTCCAGAGAAGAGGTTATAGTCCTCGCACAACAAGCAACATGCAGGAGTCCCCCTTCTTGTTCCGGAGGGAACATGGAGATAGATTCTTGCATGTTACTTGTTCTTTCCTGCATTTGACCTGATGATATGCTCATTAAATCATTCCAGTCATGGTCCTACACACAATGTACAAACATATCAATTAAGAAGAGGAGGAGTAGGCCACTCAGCCCCTCAAGTCTGCTCTGCCATTTAATAATATCAAAGCTGATCTGATTGTAACTTTAACTCTACATTCCATCTACCTGCAGAACCTTTCATCCCTTTATTAAGAATCTAACTCTGCCATAAAATATTCCAGACTCACAAGCAACTGTGAGAAAAAAAATATTTAATCTCAGTTTTAAATGGGTGACCTAATATTTTTAAACAGTTACCCGCAGTAACCCAATCTCCACATTCATCCTATTAAGACTCCTCAGAGTTTATACAGTTCAGTCACGGCACCTCTTCTAAACTTCCACAAATCCAAGCCTAGCCTGTCCAACCTTTCTTCATGAGCCCCTGCGCTGTTATTGGTATTAGACCTTCATCAAATTTAGCAGCCATAACTTCAGTGCTTTCATCCATCATTTATATAAACTGTATGAAGTTGAGACACCAGCACCCATCCCTGTGGCACATTATTCATTATCCTTCCTTTTTAAAGGAGATGCTGTTGCTATTTTTTTGTGTCATGGAACCTTCCCCAAGCTTAGACATTTTTGAAAAATTAAAAGAGAATTATCAACTACCTCACTTTTTTAAAGACCCTATCATGAAGTCTATCAGCATCTGGAGACTTCCTAGTCTGCTGTTCCGACAATTTGCTCGGTATCACTGCCCCGATGACTGCAGTTTTCCAGTACTCCTCCCGATTCCTGATTTGCAGCAATTTCTGGGATGAATTTTCTGGAACAATGCAGGTGCATGGGTGTCTCTTTCAATGAGCCCCTGACAGAACTTGTATAGCCTGTGCTCCAGGGGTGATATGCCCATGAAGAGGAGAATTATCCTCCAGAATAATGAGACATTGCACTCAGTAGGGACTCCCACCCATCTCCCTCCTATTCCTTGCTCTTTCAATCTAAGTGAGCTGCACAAAGGACATTATCTTATTATCCTGCATTTGAGCCTTGACATCTCTTTGGAGGTGGAGGGGATAGAATGTCAATGGTGGTGTGATGGTGGGGCTGGTGCCGGGTGTGGATGGATGTGTGTGTGTGTGTGTGTTTTTTTATCTCTGGGTAAGTATATCTTTTGGAGGGAGTGGTGTGGTTGTGAAATTTCTTGTGGCATTAAAAGGGGTATTGAAGGATCATTGCTTCCAGATTAGACAACTTGAGCCACCTCCAGTCAGTCTCTTTTAGTGACCTGGCAGATCTCCTGGCTAATGATGGTCAGGACTTCCCTCCTAGCATGTATTTCATTCACAGGCACTTCAATGTGTTTTGCAGAAAACTTCCTTCCCTCTTTGTAGTTTATCTCTTATCCACGGCAGCCATAATATGCATTGCTGCTGTCTGACTGCTAAGAGAAATGTGCCTTTAAGGGCCGAGCTCTGTCTGATTGCTATGCAGAAAAGTTTCGGAAATGGCGCTGAACTTAGCCTGGCCATGTTGGGAACCTATTAGCTCTAATTTTAACACTTCTGTCTGAGTATTCAACGTTCTGATTCGTTTATAAAAACAAGAAAATGCTGGAAATACTTCATAGGTCAGGCAGTAATTGTGGAAAGAGACACAGAGTTAATGTTTCAGGTCAAGGGTCTTATGTCAGAAATTTTGTCAGATTTTCACCATAATACTATTTCCTACCTGTTTTGACCAATTTTGCCATTTCTTCAGAGAGGGACCTGATTTGGCACTAAATCAATCGATGCTTTTGTAATCCAATTTCGTTGATTCTGAAAACCAAAGGAAGAACTGAAGAAAAATTAGTCTGAACATTTATTTTATATTGTTGGTCTCATTTATTTTGTCAATTTAGATCTTATTAAATTTATTTTTTATTGCCTTTTTCTTTTTATTAGACTAGCGGGTATTAAATTGAAAGACAAAGTGAAAGAATAACAAATTGAGTCTGGAGAGTTACAGGTCCTTCCAGAAATAAATTTGTTGCAATACCCTGGGGCTTAGTGGTTCAGTTTAGACTGAAGCAGCAAATGAATGGACGCATTTAGAGTTATTATGAAGCTAATGTTTGAAAAGTTAATTTTTACTCAGATCTTCTATGACAGATTGCAAGTTGTATTTTCTGTGTTGCTGACAGAAGGTGCTAAATGAACTCCACTGGTAATTCTTATGGAAACAGAATGCCATTGTAATGTATTAATGGTCATTGAATCACTAGTGGATGGTGCTGCTCAAAAATAACTCTGAATTTGAAATTCACAGTTAAAGTATGTATATTTCTGTTTGCCCAAGAAAAGAAATATCACCGGTGTCTAGAGACGGGTCAGGTGTTCTGGCAGGTTACTTGTGAAGAAGGAAGTAATCATTCTTCTGGAGCTCAGCACATTCCTTCAGCAATGTCCTATGTGGCAACAAAAGGAAAAGTACATGTGTAACTATGTACTTGACCTGATTCTTGAGGACTGCTAGAACATGACACAACTAGATTTTAAACGCCTGTAAGACAGAAATAATGACTCTTCCGATGGCTGATTTCTTGAATTCACAACACAATCTAGAAATAATCCACATAGACCAGGAAACCCTGAGATTGTGTGTCTGGTTTGTTCTTAAGTAAACAGTAAATGCTGGAAATACTCAGCAGGTCAGATTGCATCTGTGGGAAGAGAAGCAAAGTTATTTTCTTAGGTTGAAGATCTGTTACTGGCAACTGGTTCTGTTTGTAGTTTGTTCAGAGTTGAATGCCCTCAACGAGTGAAACAGCTGTGTTATCGTTGACCTCATCCTGGGCCAGGGAAGAGGAAAAAAAATGATTGCTACCTACTGATACCCATCAACCATCAAATAGGAAACCCATAGATGAGGTGTATGTTTGGGGTTCTGGTGATAAGCCATGCTTGAATATAATCACTAATATGGCTTGGCAAAGCTTGATGATACCCTCTGGAACTTTATTTCATATGCTGACACTTCAAGGAGATAATGGGAAGCAGAATGTGTTTTGATACGAGAATATTTCTACCATATCTTGTGTAATGAAATATTTTTTAAAATCCATATTGTTTGTCTAATCTCTTTAGAAGAAAATAATGATTAAAGAGTATAGATTCATAAGCATAATCATGGCAAACTAGAAATTTATTCAAGAACTCCAAAAGAAAGTTCTGTGCCATTGAAAATTAGTTAACTTGGATAGAGCAATTTTGTTATTAAAATTAATTTTGTTGAGAACTATGAAGGAAGTTAGCGATCTGTTAAGGAAGGTGTTATTGCTCTGAATAACCTAACATTAGATTCAGAGAAAATGATAGAACCAGTAAGGAAGGATGAAATAACAGACACCTAGAAAAGAAAAATAGGATTGAACAGAGTCAATATGATATGTGAAAAGAAAATCATGTTTGACAAACTTTGCGGATGTGACTAGAGGAAAGATAAAGTGTATTTTGATTTTCAGAAGGCAATCAGTAAATTCCCATGCAGGGTCATCTAATTTAGAGCACATAGAATTAGGGATAATGTACTACCGTGGATTGAGAATTAGTTGACAGAAAGCAAAGAGTGGGAGTTCTTTCTCAGATTGGTAGGCTGTGACTGGAGAGGTACTGCAGGGATTGGTGCTTGGACCCAACTAATCACAATCTGCATCAATGATTTAGCTGAGGAAACTAAAAGTCATATTTCCAAATTTTCTGATGATACAAAACTTGGTGGGATTGCATGAGAAGGAGAACATTGGCATCAAGAGGATATGGACAAGCTTAATTAGTGGATAAAATGTTGCAAATGAAATATAATGCAGAAAAATGTGAGGACATTTAATCTGGTTAACATAAAAACATAAGAACATAAGAAAGCAGGAGCAGGAGTAGCCACTCGGCACCTCAAGCTTGGCAAGCAATTCGGTATGATCATGACTGATCTGCCCTAGGCCTAGGCCTCATCTCCTCTTCTGTGCAGTTTCCCATACCCCTCAATTCCCTAATCTTTCAAAAATGTATCTACTTCGTCTCAGCTCCTCTAATCAGTCTCAGCTTCTCTAACCTATCCTTGTAACTATAGTCCTTCAGCCCAGGAACTGTTCTTTTGAATCTTTTCTGGACCCTCTCTAATACCTTCACATTCTTCCTATAATGAATAAGGTGACCAAAATTGAATATAATACTGCAGTTAAGGGAGGCCATGGTTTTATAAAGGTTCATCATGGCTTTTATACACTATGCCACTTTTGATAAAGGCCTGATGAAGAGAAATTTCTTCAATCAGAAAGTAGTGAATCTCTGGAATTCTTTCTCCCGGAGGGCAGTGGAGGGTCACCTACTGAGTTCGTTCAACGCAGTGGATTTCTGGATATTATAAGAATCAAGGGATACGCGGATAGTACAGGAAAATGGTACTGAGGTCAACGGTGAATCTGATCAATGGTGGCACATGCCTAATGGCCACTCTTGCATGTAATCCTTATGTTCTTGTTCTTGTGTTCTTGGAGTAGGGACCTTTGTGTAATGTTAGAAAAAACTGGCCAATACTCCATCCATTAACCTAACTGTCATAAAAATTGGGTAGACTTTGTCACCATCATGCATTCCTACTGCTGAGCTTTCCTCCATGTACTGCAGTCAGAAAAGTTTCACTGTTAGAAAAAAACCAAAAGATCCATTTTAAATTAGGGTTAATTATTCTCCAGATGTTCTTTTTCTTGTTATGCTGTTTAATGAAGAAATGTTAATTTCTCTGGTATCATTTTATAGCAAATAACCATACTGCCTGTAAACACGAATGGGAGGAGATGAACTAGCAGCTTGCTGGTTATAATTAAATGCCATATTTCAAATGCCCATTTCTGCTTTCAAGTCATGAATGTGCAAATTGAAATTCTGAGAGAGAATGGATGTCAAATCTGCTCTGCATGGTCTATGGCACTGAAGTCCAATGTAGATCAAAATAAATCCTCACAGATTACCCACAGGCAGCTGTCTTTATTGCACAGTCAGCAGACCAGAGGATAAAAATGCCTATGAGATGTCTTGATATACAATTTAGTTTCAACCAACCAAATCAGTTACTCTGAATAGCGTTTGGGGGAAGGGAAGAGAAGGGGTGGATAAATATCTGACAACTGCTGTCTCTACATTTCAACCTTTAAATAGTGAAACTTCTTTTGCAGTAGTATTGTAAAATATGCAGTTTATCTACTTAGGAAGCCATTCAAAGTACATTAAATGAAGCAAAGATAGAAGACTTCCCTCTAGCAAACTCTAGCTGTGCTTATTCAACTATGGGATTAAATAAATTGGTGAGTGTGACAATGTGTTGGAGCAAACATTTTATGATGGGATAAATTTATGTTTGCACTCATACTTTACTCAACTAGAGGCTTATCAGATAATCAAATGTGGCAGTCTCTATGCTTTATTTGTGGCCCTTCCAGTTTTGTTTTGATTAATTTTAATGACTCAAAACATATAAGTATTGTTAAATAAAAATAGCAATTATTGTGCATCAATTAATACCTGGAAATAAAAGAAGTTGTTAACATTTTGAGTGGCATTCCTCATCAGAATTTGATAAAGGAATAATTTATGTTTGAACAAGGACATCGAGAACGTAGAAAGGGCTTCTTTGATTAATAGTTACTGGAATCACAAATGTTGGAAGGAGGTGTAGAAATTTGTTTCTTATGTGGAATTATTTCTTTGATTTTGATAGCTTTCTGCTAATTTCTAAACAGAAATCTATCAAAATCAATCTGAGAAATACTTCCATATATTAATTATTAAGCACCATTTATTGTTTTTCTGTTTATTAGAACAAAATGCAGCTGTCTTTCACTATGTGCGGGCAAGAAGACTTGAATATTTGTTAGTGTATAATTTGCATGTGATTTGTCCTAGGTCCTTTACATTGGTATTAATTTGAAGAAATTCAGTAGGATGGCAAATCATACAGTTTGCAATTTATTATTGGTAACTGTCTTCAGCAACCATTTACATTTAAGAAAAATTTGTTAATAGAAAGCAAAGGTTAGAAATTACCTAAATAGTGCTCGGTAGTATATTCAAATGAAAAAGAAATAGGCAATTAATTAATTGTATTCTGTGTTCAATTCACTGTGCAATGTAAAGTTTATTATTGTGTATTATCTAGCTCAATATTTTTCATTGAATCACCAATTATTTTCCCTTACCTGACTGTTGCAACTGATAACAAGATAGGGTTCCATTGGCTGCTGCAGCACCTTGGACTTTTGTTAACATGGATAAAGGAAAACTTTTCCATTGGCAGAAGAGTCAAGAATCAGAGGATACACAAATACAAGAAGAATGATTTGAGGAAAACTTTTTTATGCATTGAGTAGTCATGATCTCAACCTCACTGAGGGGAAAAAGTGTTAGGCTTTGGGAAGAAGTGGAAAATTGAATTGAATGGATTGCCCTTGTGGAGAACTAGCTGAATAGTCTCTTGCAACATAACAATTCAATAATTCTAAATGTTCATTGACATCCCATGGCATTCATTTCAGAACAAATGTAAATATATTTACTATTTCTGGAGTGAAAATTCAGGTGTTGTTTAAATTCAGATGTTAGAGTAGAACCAGTTCCTTAGTTATTTCTGGGGGACCATTTATCTGTTGACAGAATGAAAGCAGAAAAAAATTATAGCATCATCTTCTATCTATCAAGTGCAATGGCATTATTCTGCTTTGAATTATTTATTTATTCCGCACAGGATCTTTCTTAGAATTCAAATTACATTGTCACGTTGTCACCGTCATATCATGTCAAAACTAATGATTAGCTGCAGCAAATTTAAACTCTCTGAACAAAATATTTTGAACTTTGAAAATATTTTTGCAGTAAAAACTAATTGCAGTTGATACTTTGGAAATTTTATCACAAGGTCATAGCTTTCTAAGGTAAGAAGCAATTATAACGGGATAGCTAATTGTAACTATAAGAACTCTACTGTAAGTGCATTGAAAGGCAGAAAAAGATGACACATTTACTGTATTCATTTCAGCAGTAAGGGCGATAAATCCAACTTGGGCTATCTTAATTACAAATCTAATAAAGAATCCTCCAGTGAGTAAGAAGATTGATTTAACTGTGTAATTACTTAATTTTAAATCCTGCATTATTGATGAAAATAAGTCATCACGTAAGAGCATATTTCATTTCAATAATCTGTGAATAGAATGTCTAGAGGATGTTCATCTAAGATGGAATATTGGCAAGCACTCCATTATAAATATGAGGTCAAAAGTGAATGGGCTCCTCGTTGGTAGAGGCAGGATGTAGCTGAGCTATGGTAACCAGAATCCACCCTATTCTATTTTTGGTTTGAAATAATACAGAAAAAACTGGTAAATGCTCAGCATACCTAGCAGTATCTGTGGAAAGGGGAATAATTAATATTTAACGTTCTGTTTGATTTCAGATTTCCAGCAACTGCAATATTTTTTGTTTGAACTATTCTTGATTAGTGCTCGACTCAGCCAGGGCAGTAATAGTCACTCAAGAAACAAGAGAAAATTTGGTGGCTCTTGTATGAACATTGATAAAGTAATGTTTGGTGCTCACTTTTCAGAGAAGCTTAGGAATTCATTTCTGTTCAAGGTCTTTTGGCACAACGGAATTGAATTTCTCTGTCTTTAAGCATGAATTGTGGTAATGCATTTGTTCTGCTCAGTTCTTGTTGTGCCATAATTCATCCCAGCACTCCTGTCCAAGTTACATATTGTCATATGCACGTTGCTTAGTGTTTAGGAATAGAGGGAATTATCATTTTAAAAAAATTGCAGATGCTGGAAATCTGAAATAAAAACTGTTTCTCTTTTCACAAATGCTGCCTGACCTGCTGAGTTTTTCCAGCAT
>JARFYF010000053.1:2162988-2173211 GCA_030265395.1 Rhina ancylostomus | reverse complement strand
TGGGTCTAACCTTTTCAGAAGCACGCTCCTTGGCTGAACCTTCTCTCTCATGTAAGTGTTGAATACCTGACCCTCTCAGCTGCAATAGTCTTTCCTCTCCAATACCTTAATTTTGGACTGGAAGATGTGCTTCATTTAACATTCTAGTTAACTGCAAGCTTTTTAACTTCCAGAAACATGATCTATGTATACATATTTAATATTGAACAGTGGTTTAACATAACAAATATCCAATCTCAAGAGGGAGCTTAAGCCAAAGTATTCAAAAACATAGAACATTTTTACAAGGCTTGTTCAACTGGATGCAGGGCTGGGATGTCTAGAACCAGAGACTGAGACACAACCTAAGGGGTTGGCCATTCAGGACAGAGATGGCAAGGAATTTCTTATCCCAGAGAGTGGTCTATCTTTATAATTCTCTACCAAAGCTCCGTGGAAGCTCCCTCGCTGAACTTTCCAAAGGTGTGCGGGTTGGTAGGTTAGTTGGCCACTGTAAATTGCCTGTAGTGTGCAGGTGAGGGGTTGAATTTGGGGTGGGGAGGAGTCAATGGGAATGAGGGGAGAAAGGGTTACCAGGAAAATTGCTGGGGGAAAGGATTGTGCTGTGAGATAGTGTAGACTCATGGACAAAATGGTCTCGTTTTATGTTGTATGTTCAAGGCAGATTGATTTTGGGGATGCTAAGTGATAAAAGATGGTTGTGAGGCTGCACTTAGGATTGTTCTGTTCAGTTCTGGTAACCCTGCAAAAAGAAAGATGACATTAAGTTGGAAAGATTGCGGAAGAGATTTACCAGGATGTTGCCGAGATGTGAATTAGGTTATAGGGAGAAGTTGGGCAGGCTTGGACTTTATTCCTTGGAACATAGGAGAATGAGGAGTGATGTTATAAAGGCATAAAATCATGAGCAGCGTAAATGGGGTGAATGCACATAGTCTTTTACCCAGGGTTGGGGAATCAAGAACTAGAGGGCACTAGATTAAGGTGAGAGGGGAAAGATTTAATAGGAACCTGAGGGGAAACTTTTTCACAGAGGGTGGTCCGCATATGGAACGAGCTGCCAGAGGAAGTGGGTGAGGCAGGTGCATTAAAAAGACACTTGGACAGGTACATGGATAGGAAAGGTTTAGACGGATATGGGTTAAACACTGGCAAATGGGACCGGCTTGGATGGGGATCTCAGTTGGCATGGATGAGTTGGGGTGAAGCACCTGTTTCCGTTCTCTACTCTGGGACCCGTGGCAAGGGGCTGAGAGAGATCAGCCATAATCGCATTGAATGGAGGAGGAGGAGGAGGAGGAGGGACCGAATGGCCTGATCCAGTGTTATTTTTAGTGCTCTTATATTCTCAGTGGAAGTAAATGACCGTGATGTTGTGTTCAGCCAAACTTCTGCATCATTTAGGCAGCATATTTTGTGTGGTTCTGCATGGGGCCAAGTTGGACTGCAACATTGGCAGGGATTACACTGTTGTGGAGAGTGGTGCCGAAATGAGACGGGGCTTGCTACAAAGTGTGGTAGGGTACTAGTTATCTCACTGGTCCAGTAATAAGATCAATTCCCACTGCAGCTGCAGGAGAAATTACTTTCTGTTAATTAAATCATTCGGAATAAAAGCTGGCAATAAAATCAGCCGCAGTGTTCGAGTGTTGGCTCCCCACCCACTTCACGAGAGCAATTAGGGATGGACCACAACCCCTGGCCTGACCAGCAACACCAATCCTGATCAATTTTAAAAAGCTGTTGGGGATAATGTGGTCCCACAATGGTGCTGCAGCGTGGAGACCTTTGCCAGCTGCTCTCAGCAGATCTATTCATTACATCTATTTTAATCACTCTTTTAAATCTCAATTCTATGACTTTAACAATTACAATGTTCACCTGCACTGCACTTTCTCTGTAACACTATATTCTGCATTCTGTTATCGTTTTTCCTCTTGTACTAACTACCTCAACGTACTTGTGTTTGGAACGATCTGTCTGGATGGCACACAAACAAAAGCTTTTCACTGTATCTCAGTACATGTGATACTAATAAACCAATTACCAATTCCAACTGCTCCCAGCTGAGCTGAGCTAGTCTGAAGGTTGTGGTAGCATCAGGCTGCTCTTTGTAGAAGGAATCACTAGTTATGTCGTGCACCACTGCAATAGATTTTTCTGTGTTTCATTTACAAATAGACCGGCATATCCTCGCGGAACTGTGGAGCTGTTTTGAATGTACACACTTCAACAGTTTATCTGAAGGGTATTCACGCAGAATAGACAGTCCCTCTTTCATTCATTAACCTCCAATCTCATCCATTCGCTTGTGGCCACACCTCGATGTCTAAATTCGTGCAGTCCCACAATCTGCCTTCTCCACCCTGACTGCTACCATGTGGCCATGCCCTCTCCTCTTCTGGTTCAAGTTGTAGTTGTCACTAACCCCTCCCTCTTGGCCTGTGGCCAAGCTTTTGGTTCTTTCTGTGACAGCAGTAATACTGGAGGAATTAATAACAAGAACCAGTTTGATTTGATTTAGTGCAACAGAAAGGGAGATTAACACTTCATTTGCTCTTTTCACACATCCCTTTCAGGTTTCCCCAGGAGTTTTGCTGACCATCTGCTATTCAACAAGGTCATGGCTGTCCCATCTTGACCTCAACATCACTTTCCATTGACTCCCAAGTAGTTCATATTTCTGTCTATCTCCTATCTATGTATACTCAATAACTCTGCCCCACAGCTCCTAGTAGACCCTCCACAGAGTCAAGACCTTTGAAAGACAAAATCCTTCCTCATCCCTGTCTGCAATGGCTGACTCCTCATTCCAGAACTATGCTCCCTTATTCTAGATGCTGATTACCGATCCAAAAATGATCCATTTATTCCACAAACTGGAGGAACTCAGTGGGTCAGGCAGCATCCATGGAGGGAAATGAACAGTCAACGTTTTGGGCTGAGACCCTTCATTAGGAATCTATTTATTCCAGCTGCATTTTGTTTGTGAGCTAATCCTTTATGCATACTCATGGAGCATGGTAACAGGCCATTCTGCCCACGATGTCCATGCCAACCAATGGAAACCCAGCCCTATGAATCCCTGCTTGTTGTCTCATGTCCTGCAGCTACTTTCCTAATGATACAGTCCAGTATTTTCCCAGTGATGGCCTGGCCTACAGTTCCCTGCTTTCTCGAACAGTAATGTTACACTTGCATCCTCAGGAACCTTCTTGGAATTTAGCTAAGATTACAACCAATGCATTCACCATCTCTGCAGCCATTTCCTGAGAACCTACAATGCAGCCTATGAGGTTCTGGGGATTTGCCAGCCTTTAGCCCTACTGGTTTGTCAAATGTTTTTTGATCCAAGGTCAGTGTTGGAATATTGAGGCAGGGCATTGCCCATGCACAGAGCAAGTTCTCCCAAACAACAATATAATCACCCAATAATATACTTCAGTGATGTTGAGTAAGGATCATCATTGGCTAGCATGTCTGGGGAAGGGAAATGAAGAACTCCCCTGCTCTTCCTCGACATAGACCTTTGAGGGCTTTCTGAAGGTAGGACCCAGTTTAACGTTTCATCTGTCAGTGGAGCACCACAGGAGTCTGAGCCCAGATTTTTGCATTTGTCAGAACCAACAGCTTCTGGTTCACAGGTGAGTGTGGAGCCACAGAAGGAACAGGAAGGGGTCAGACTTGGAAACTTAGGCACACCAGAGGTGTGTGTGGGGAAAAAAAAACAAAAAGTCCATATAGAAGTTACATTAAGACACACAAGGACAGAAAGAGAAAAGACTGGGTCACAGTGCTGAGGAATGGAAGATGTGTGGCATAACTACATCCACAGAATGTGAGATGGAAGATCGTACCAACGCAGAAATATGCTCAGCAGCTTCAAGCACCATCTCCACACAGAGAAAGTTGACCTTTTCATCAGATTACAGCTGAATCCTTTGGGCAAAATGAACTCAATTAAGACGATACTCTGGGGCATCAACTTTCCTTATTTCTACTGGAACTTTGGATTTGACATTTCTAGGAACCCCTTGCACGTCAGAACAGTGCAGGCTGATTGGACCGAAGAGCTCTTCCTTTCAGCAAAGCAGAAGTGAAACGCAGGGATTATAATTCACGTTTTACTCATGGTACAAAAAGCAAAGTAACAATTGAGGCAAACATGTGGCATTGTGGCTGATTAAATTAAATAGTTACGACTTTTAAAAAAATCATTAAAATTCTTGATCAATGTTTGAGATGTTATATTTTTAATCAACAGCAAACATTACTAATGTATTTTCATTAAAAGTGCACGGATTTGTAAATGTTGAGAGCCTTGCACACTGATTAAGTGCTTAATCAGTCTGACTTACAAAACTGTCGATTGACCTTGAAGTCTAGCAGTAGTCTTCCTGTGAAGGAAGATGTTTTTGTTCAAATCATTGTTCACAGATTTAGTGCATTACAGAAAGAGGGAATAAAGTAAGAGGTTCATGCTATAATACACCAAACTTGCCTAAATATTCAGGCAAACTTGCCTAAACATTCAATTATATTTTGATTTTTTTTTAATACAAAAGATAACATTTAGTAAAAATATTCCATTTGATCTTGTAATTTACAAATCAAAGTTCTGGTTAGATACACAGCACTTTCTGCTAACCCCTCTCCCAACTGCTAAAGATATTTTGATTTTTTTTAAACTTATAAATTATAAGGTGAACAATTTTGACATTTAATTACACGAGGATTGTAGAACAGGCCAAACTAACAGCAATCATAACAATCGGCACCATTAGACTTACTCCAGCAGGCCTTTAACTTTGAGATAGATACATCATTCGATCTAACACTTAATTACTGAGAAGTAAATTGTAATAAAAATAAATAATTTAATATCTTACAGGACATTGTAGTTGGTTACATGCTTATATAGTTTAAAACAGACTTGCACAACATTTACACAATGGTTAAAAATGTGAAAAAGACTTGGTTATATGCCACAAACTGAATTTTTCTTGTGGTAGTTACACGGGAATAAGGTTAAATCAATATCTTAAAAGAATATGGGCCAGAACCATGCTAACGTACTATACAGATTAAGTGTTTGTGTGTTATACAACACAGCAAAATAGAGAAAAATACTTCAATAAACGTACCTGTCAAAAACAAAGTTCTTACATGACCCTCAGTTCAATACAATCAGTGGCTAAAGGTCTCTTCTGAGTGCTTGCATTCCATCGTTCTGTAAAAAATTCAGCCGAATTTTCAAGCTGTCCTCAGGAACGTTAAAGTCATTGCAAAGATCCTCCAGTTAACAAGCTGATGCCCAGATAACGCCAGTGTCAAAATCCTTCTGGGCAAACCAGTTGTGTGCTCACTTGGTGGTTGAATGGTTGACCACAGTAATTGGCTGTTTTGTACCGGGTCGGATGGCGAAGGTCTTTCCGCTAAATTGTGAAAGTCTTGTATCGTGGAAGCTGGAAAGGAAGAGGAAGATTTGTAAAACTTGCATTTTCTTTTAGACTTTGCAAATGTACCAATTTTATTTGTAAATACAGTAGAGCAACAGGGTGACCTGGATCAGTTACCAGCAGGCTAGAACACAGGACACCTTTGGTCTTAGAAATTCTACAAAGATACCTAATGTCAATGGGTAAAAACACCACAGAATAATCTACCTTTGCCAAGACTCGTTTCATGAAAAGACTTAGATAAATGTATAAATTATAAATAATTATATAAATTTCAAGGCATAGAGGATTAAAGACTCAAGGTGGGATTAGTATAGATGGGTACAAGAGTCTAGTATAGATTATATTTTATGTACTGTATTTATATTATATAATACAAAATATACACGATATCTTTATTAGTCACATGTACATCGAAACACACAGTGAAATGCATCTTTTGCGTAGAGTGTTCTGGGGGCAGCCCACAAGTATCGCCACGCTTCCGGTGCTAACATACCATGCCCACAACTTCCTAACCCATACGTCTTTGGAATGTGGGAGGAAACCGGAGCACAGGGAGAACGTACAAACTCCTTACAGACAGCAGCCGGAATTGAACCTGGCTCGCTGGCGATGTAATAGTGTTATGCTAACCGCTACATTACCATGCCTGTCAACTCTATGGCTTCTGGTTGCATCATTTTCCAACAATCTCATTGGCTGTTGGTGATACCATTGCTATCCACAATTTTCTGGGCTCCCAGTTCAGTGTCACCCATTGAATTATGATCTGCTACTGATTGCTTCTCAACAGAAGGGCGATCAGTCTTAAAGTGAACACTTGATTTACATTCTGTAATAAATTAGTTAGCCTTGATTATCAAAAGTTTAAGCTGATGTTTCTACCTCAAACATAATAGATGCAAGGTAGTTTTCAATGCTGATTTTTATAGTTTATGATTCTTCCTTTTAATCAATGAGCAATGCATTGAGAGATGTCCCAATTAGTAATTAACAATATGAATCAAAATGAAAACAAAAGTAAACTTGCATTTCTATTGTGCCTGTCACAACATCTGCAGAACAATGGTTTGCTTGAAACAGCAATTGTGATGTAGGCTATGAGGCACAGCAAGATCCCATAGTGTGATAATGACCAGATCATTTGATTTAGTACTGTTGACGGAGAGGTCAACATTGGCCAGAACCCCAAAAAGAACTTGTTCTTCATCACAACAGCACTCTTTTTTAAAAAGTCATCTCCTGAGAGAGTAGGTAGAAGCTCAGTTTAACATCTCATCAGGAGTACAGAACCTTCGGCACTGCTGCACTCCCTCAGCGCTGCACCAGAACCTAACAGCTGTAAAGACTTCATTAAATGTGGTTCTTAAAAACAGGCAGAACTTGCTCAACTCACCTTTTGGACCCCATATCTGACTGGGTGCTTAAAGTTTGCACCTTAGACTGCAATTCACTGATAACATCACTCTTCGTGAACAGACTGTTTGTTGATAGTCCGGTCTCTGCTTGCTTCTGTGCCACCTTTGGTACATTCCTGTCATGTGCTTTAGCCAGTAAATGGTTAGAATTCTGAAGCCTGGCAGAGCCTGCATTCAGGGCTGTGCAGTTGGGCTTCGGTGCTATCAATGGCTTCTGCCCATTGGAGTTTGAGACAGAATTATTTATTGACAGTGTGTTAATGAAGTGGGAGTTTACACTGGTTGGATTGTTACGGTGTCTGGATGTCAAATGGCCACCACTTCCAAAGATGGGTCCCTGCACAGAGAGGCCAGGACTGTCTGACCAGTCAGCTGCTCTAGATTCACTGGTCCCTTCTCGTTCTGCCTCTGGAGAATCGTTTCCATTGTCATCGTGGTTGGAAAACTCAACAGGAGGTGGCAGAAATGGGAGTGGGAGTTCTTCATTGTCTTCGTCACCGAAGAGAGGTGGGGGGGGAAGCAGGAGCAAAGATACGTCTTCATCTTTTTGGGAGTCCTCGAGTTCAGCAGCCCTGTGCAGAGAAATCTCAGACGAGTCAAGTTTCCTTTCTGAACCTCGTGGAGGAACAACATCATCTCCATCCTTGTTTTGTGCTGTAATGTCCTCCTCTCCCAGAGAGGACGGCTCCCTGTAATTAGATCTCGGTACGATTTGGAACGAGTTTGGATTTCTTGACTTAATGAACCGAGTGCCTCCCATCGATAAGGTCGGGGTGTCCGAGACAGATTTGGGAGCAGTTCTGTTCTTCAGATCCCGCTGCTTGGCAGCCATTAGCAGAGCTAATGGTGAGCGTGCTTCAAGATTCTGCTTAGCAGCCGGTTGAGTTTGTTCTGGTAAAGAATCTGGAGCATCTGCGGTTCTGAACCCCCCTGCGCTCGGTTTGACGTACAGGAAATCGGACAAATTGCTTCCGGGGGAACTCGGGCTCTCAAAGTCACTCATGTCACCAGACTCCGCCTTCCCTTCCGCTCCAGATTTCCCATGTGCTATTCCAGAAATGGGCAAATTGGTGAAAGTCTGATTGTTGTTTGAATCCTGAATTTGGTTTGAGCTGGCCTGTTGACCGTCAGTATTACTGTTCCAGTTGTTTTCTGTCGGATCCGAGACAGGATAGTCTACGGGCATGTAGGATTGCAAGAGGGGCATGTTTGCTCCTGATTTGGGCTGCACCAATGCTTGGCTCTTCCGAGCTGGTTTCTGTGGTCTGGATGCACTGGAATCTGTCTGTGTTTTATTCACGTCTGGATCTTCACCAATTCCTTCTGCCACTGCCTTCTGGTGCACAGAATCGTTCAGGTTAATTCCAACAGCAGGCTCCATTAGATAGGGTTTTGCATCTTGCATAACGATCATGGATTTGGTTTTAATTTTGCGGTCAGATTCTGACGAGGTTTCGGATTTTTTAACTGGATCAGGAAATCCGTAGAGCTTTGCTGTTGCCTTCGGATTGAAGGTGGATGCGACCTTTGACACTTCGGGGGGTTCCGCCAAGAAGGAACTGTTGTTTAAAGTGGGTAACTGTGAAGAGGTGGCAAGGGAGTTGGGTACAGGTGGCAGACTTGGGGCCTGAGTTATATCCCTCTGTGGGGGAGGAGGAGGCGTTTTTTTAGGGTGTTTAATGTGACTGGACTTTGAAGGCTCACTGTGCACCTTAGCATAGTCACTGGGTGGAAGAACAGGAGAAGGTACTTTGGGGTACTGGCCAGTCGTTGGGAGGGGCTTTTGAGGGGCCGGAGGAGTGGTCAGTGGAATCACCGCTGGGGGCGACAGGTAGCTTGTTTCAGGAGGTGGACCGGCTGCCTGTAGGTTGGGGTGTGGCTGCAGCGTGGCGTTTGGAGGAGGAGGTGGAGCCATGTTGGGTGGTGGCGGCGGAGGAACAGGCAGTTCATAAGGCAGGTTGGCGGAGTGTGGGCTTTGTACTGGGGGTGGTGGGGGAGCCATTGATGGGGGTGGTGGGGGAGCCATCGATGGGGGGGGAGGGATCCAGTCTTCCCCTGCGCTGGAGATTCCGTTTCCGTAGCTTCCGACCTTTGGCTGGTCAATGCTGGTCTTCCTGCCACTGTCTACAGAAACAGAAGCAGTGATTAGTTCACATTCATCTGCAATGATAGGAAAATGTTCTATCCTAGATGTTCTGTTGAAGGAGACATAGGGAGGGAGGGGTGTCCTTTATCCATTCCTGCTCCCAGTTCCACTCTACAACTCCCCTCTTTGTCTCAGACGCCTTTCATTAGTTTTGCCTCTGATTTCAGCTTCCCTCCCGCACGGTCCCGGACTCCAGCTGTGTTTTCCAGGCTCCCATCTCCACTGCAGGTTCTCAGTGGAGGAATGGGCCATTCAGCCTAATTCATCCATGCTAGCTACTACCCCACCCACCCCTTCTCCTCAGCCACCTTCACCTAATCAGAGTAAGAGACCAAAAAGAGATGCGGACAAGAAGAAGATCAGGATTCACGTGATGATTCTAATTCCCACCTCTGACTTAGTTCAACCAAGGTTTCCCTTGATCATCTCTCCGAATTTTTGGTTTAAAGTTTTTATCTGGTTCTGATTTATTTTTAAGAAAGGTTCATAGAGTCATGCAGCACAGAAACAGGCTCTTCAGCCCAACTGGTCCATGCCGACCAAGAGTCCCATCCAAGCTGGACCCACTTGCCAGTGTTTGGCCCATATCCCTCTAAACCTTTCCCATCCATGTACCTGTCCCTGTTGTTCTGTCCTTGATGTGTTTTATGCTCACTGGTGAACATTGATTTTTTGGTGAACATTGTTATGTACTTTAGTCATAGTTCAGATGAACTATGTTTGATTGCTGAAAGTGTCACCACTGAACGCATTGTTGAATGGCAACTGTAATAACCCAGTGCCTGCTCAACATTCTTCTCCCAAATCATAGACTGAGTTGCAGTCAGCAGTGCCAAATATTTCCACCACAGGTACCTGCAATAATTGTTGTCCTTGGAATCTTCGAAAACAACCCCTGATCTTGCACACTTGGAGTTGGCACTGCAAGTTTTGGCCGGTCAAGGAAAGGCTGTAACAGAAAATTAACTCATTAGTTTCCTCCACACCCATCGACTGGTGGTGCTGTTGTACAAATGCCTGTGGTAGTACCAGCCCTTAGATTAGACTCCCCTCCCTTCCATTGGCTTCAACAGAACTGAAGGGCAGGGAGGTAGGCACAAATGGAGTGGTCACTCTGCCTACACTTCCCGCTGCCTCGGTAAAGCAGCCAGCATAATCAAAGACCCCACCCACCCCGGACATTCTCTCTTCTCCCCC
>JARFYF010000053.1:1711264-1727066 GCA_030265395.1 Rhina ancylostomus | reverse complement strand
TATTCCACCTTGGTCGGCTCCAACCTGATGGCCTCAACATTGATTTCCCTAACTTCCAGTAATCCCTCCTACCCACTTTTGTCCCCCGACCCTCCTTTGTCTTCCCTCGTTCCTGTGGCCCCCTCCTCCCGTCTCTTTCTCCTTTCCCCACTGTCACGGTTACCCATCTATTCCCCACCTCCTTCCCTTTATTCCACGGTCCACTGCCCTCTCCTACTGGATTCCTCCTTTTTCAGCCCTTTGCCTCTACTGCCTTTCACCTCTCAGCTTCTTACATCTCCTAGACTCACCTATCGCCTGCCTGCGTGTTCTCCTCCTTCAACCTTATTCTGGCTGCTGCCCTCTTCCTTTCCAGTCCTGATGAAGAGCCTTGATCCAAAATGTTATTTCCCTCCAGAGAAGCTGCCTGACCTGCTAAGTTCCTCCAGCACTGTGTGTGTGTTGTTGGTATGGGTTTAAGATGAGAGGGAGGAAGTTGAAAGGGATCTGAGGGGTAGAATTTTCCCCACTCCGAGTGGCTGGTATCTGGAATGAGCTGCCACTGAAGGTGGCAGAGGCAGGAACAGTAGCATTCAAGAGGCATCTGGACAGGTACTTGAATTCTCAAACCTTTAATTTTCCCTTTTCTGTTATTGTCATTTTAGCATTTCTTTTTGCACTACCTCAGTTTGCACCATTCTGTTGTTTTGCACTATTTAGTGTTGTATTTATTATCACCATCTACACTGCAAGGAATTTCATTGCACCCTGGTGTATATGACAATCTAATCTCTTGCGATCTGATGAGCAGGGTATAGTGGGATATGGAACTAATGAAGTGGGGTTAGTATGGATAGGCCTGATGGTCAGCACAGATGCCGTGGGCTGAAGGGTCTGTCTCTATGCTGTACACCACCATAACTGAGTATTGACCAGAACACAAGGGTGAACTCCACTGCAAGGATTAGAAATTAATTTTTCAATCTCAACTGGTTTTCTAGTCAGGAAAATTTGCCCAGAACTAAAAATACTTGGCCAGCTTAGGAAGATATTACCTCAAAGATGTGTAACACCTTGAGGGTTCAATCATAATTAGGCTCAAGGAAATACTTTACCAGTTCACCTTGCATTTGTTTAAAAGAAAAATCTAATGGGAATACATTATTTCAGTCAACATTTCTTTGAGAAGTAATTTCATTGTGTGACCTCATAATTCTTATGATTTTAGAAATTGCATTCAGGCACTAAAACCAGAAACTGTGGTAGTTTTTGTAGAATGGTGCTTCTCCTTTTTGAAACTGTGAACTATGAAATGCATTGATACTTTAAGTTTTAAACTAGTATTTACAAATTGGTCCTAGTTAGAGGGTTAAAATGTGCAGGTCAGAAGATTTGTCCTTTTGTATGCCAATATTGTAAATGTTCAATCCAAATCAATAAATGAGTGTCCACACACAAAATGGGGCTTTCCTGAGATTAAGGACCACGTTGAACTTAATGTTTGAAAAGGACTGTGTACCTGGAGAAATGTTAAATTCAGCAGAGTGATTGGGGCTTTTGACATGACAAGATGCAGCTGTGTTACACAGACCACTCTCTATGAGAACAGTGTAGAGCGGGGAGCCAGTTGACACAGGTGGTCTGGAAAATGATCAATGTATTTTACAGACAATGATTGGCTTGTCAATAAGTACAGGATAGAAATAAAAAAAATGGAGATGGGCCTGAGGGCCAAGCTCTAGTGCAAGCGTGGCGACACTTGTGGCCTGCCCCCACAACACTCTCATCTCTAGTACACACAGATAATGAGGACCGAGTGTGAAGCAGAAAACCCGGATACAGAGATAAACAGATACAGAGCAGGAAGCTCATGTAACACAGTATTGTTTATTTTTTTTCTGGAAAAAGTATAAATTATAGATGACCAGATAGAGCCAGAGAGCAGGCATAGATACAATTAAGTTCACGAGGATTTTTGTTTCATCAAATGGCATATAGGTACTTGTAACAGCAGTGAACAACTAGCTAAATGCTCAAGTTATTTTTTTGGTAACAATGTCTGAAATATGGGCAAATTTCACAATGCTTTTTGAAACTTCCATTACAATCACATTGCATTTTTACAGTGTTGCGTTGCATAAGTAACTATCAGTGAATAATTTGCACACATTATGATTAAGCTCAACATGGATTCCTAGACAAGTCCTGGGAAGTACCAATCTTGTACTTCGCTGTTAGCACATCTCCCCCGAATCCAGTAAACAGAAATACCCAGCTTTAGAAACTCAGTTTGTTATTTAATGCAGATAATGGTCATTAAAGAGAATATCACTTTAACATTTAAATGCAGTTTCAATAATAACTTCTAATTACATTTGATTGTGTAAGCATTCTAGTTGCACATTTTTCATCACAACCTTTTTATGAAATGGGTTAAATGACACCACCTGTTTTGGACACATGTTGCATTCAGCTCCAATTTTACAGTTTCAGGTTCTTGGGAAAGCAGGAATGAGATGACACATTCAAATCAAGTACCTTATCGGATACTGGTTTCAACCAACCAAGGATGGACAACGTGCAATCGAGTCTGAAAAGGGCAATATGCAATGACCTCATCTCATGTGCTGTGTGTACGCACACACTGAAGTCTGCACCATATCCAAATAATACTACTTAAGGCCAAGTAAAATTCTCATTCTGAAATAAGCACTATTCAGTGATACCATATATAAGACTTCCCTCTTTACTTTGATATCTTGTTGCTCTACTCCTAGATCATAAGGTAAACAGATAAAAATCTTTTAGCTTTATGTAAACTTCACATGAAACAATATCTGCATTTTTACTCAGGCCCCACACGCACCAACTTGTCACCATCTTTAATGCTGGAAATACCTCACAGATCAGGAAGCAGCTGTGGAGAAAGTCAGTGCTTCAGGTTATTGACCTTCCATACATCATTGAACTGAGCTAACTTTCCCACTCCACAGGGTACCTGCTGAATATTTCCATTGTTTGTAGTTTACATTTTGAACTTACAGCGTTTTCTTCTTTACCATTATGCTCAGTGGACCCAGCCACCCACACTCACTGACTGGCTTATACCGTCGCCCCACACTTACTTGGTTCTGATCCTCCTAAGTGAGTGTATAGTAGACCTAATCAACAGGACCCTGTGTCCCGTTAGGACAGGAAGGGCCAGAGAAAACTCTGCCCGTGAAACTACAAAGACATTTGACAGATCCCAAAGCCACCCCCAATTCTTACTCTGTCAAAGCTGATATTTGCAAACATTCAAAAGCTATTAAATATGAAATAAACATTAAAAAATATTTAAAAATTCCAAGAAACAAAATAATTAAAAATGCAACATAGCTTATTCTTATACTTCCTTCATCACAGCTCTAACATCTCTGCTGAAATGAATAGGGCTTGCTCCAGGTCTAACCTGGTGCAGATGTATTGGGAAATCGCAACAAGTTTGTACGCCGCTCCTGGACTCATTGAAGAGTTCAGCTGTGGGGTCAACTCCAGTTTGACTCATTATCTAGAATCTGCGAGCGAGTTTGCACTTCCACTGTTGAATATGCATACATCAAAGTCCTGATCTGCTTACCCTGGCCAGCAAGGTTCAGCTCATTATGTTTGATCAAGGATTAAAAGTTGCATATATTTTCTTACTGGATTTCCTGTGCCAGACCTAAAACCACTGGGATCACATTCCTTTTCTCATATTCATGAACACCAAGCAAACATTAAACTCTGCACACACCAAATAAATATCAAAACCTCAACCAAATGAATAACACTGAAAGAAAAAACACAACCTGCAATGCAATGTCACTCTCTCTCCACAGCTCCTACCCGACCCACTGAGGGATTCCAACGCTGTGCTTTTTTAAATCTGAGAATAGCTTTTAACATTTGCCTGCATTAATACTTACATTTCAAAATTGCAAGGCTTGAGATTTTTTTTGACTGCAGGATCAGCTGCTGGCAGTAGTCAAAGTTAATTCCCCAAAATAAGAAAAGCAATTCTGGTGCACTTGGGACTAATGTTTATTTTTAATGGATATAACAGTAGTCATTGAACATTCCAAGGGCTGTGAAACAATTCAGGTTTTAGTGGTCATGATCTCGAAAACAAGATTGTTTCAGTCTCAGATTTGTGGAGTTCGCAGTCAACCAGGAAAATCACTAGAATCTACAACATAAGGTGGCCAACACAGTCGATATACCAAAACATTCCCTCAAGACATCGGCGCTATCTCAATGCCATAACGTGCATGCGGTAACTCCTGGCCAATTCTCACAAGCATTCATTTATAGCAATGCTTTGAAACTCTTGCACAGAATCCTTAATCCTAACGGAAAGATCCTAACACACTGGATTTCATTGGTTGGATTACTACATCCTGTTTTTTTTCCCCCCCACATTGTGGTTTGGCACCCATTAAATCAGGATAAAATAAAATTGCTGGTAGCTTCATTGAACTCTCTCTCTAAAACAGCTCTGCTACGTAGATAAGAACCTAAACAAGTTTAAATTATATATAATTTTAAAACTAATTCCACTCAAACAATTTAGCTGGCTTTGACAATTAGCTATAAACACCAATTAAATCATTTATATTAAGTGCCTGAGATAACTAGCCAGTGTATGTAGACAAAATATCTCCAGTCTTGCACTTCAAGCATGTCTTGAACTAATTGTGATTCTCAGTAATGGCAGCAGTGCCTTTGATATAAGAACAAAAGTATATACAGTATACAAAACAAATGGAGACACGAGACTGCAGATACTGGAATCCAAAGCATGAAATAAACTGCTGGAGGAACAGTCCAGATTCAGAGTCTCAACCCACAACATTGCCCATCCCTTTGCCTCCACGGGTGCCATTCGATCTGCCGCGTTCTCCCAGCAGCTTATTGTTTGTACGTATGTAGAACAAATGCAGAGGCAGGAAGAAAAGGAAACCAAAAACTGGACTAAAGGGATGGATTTAAAGGGCATGAGATTTTTAAGGGAAATATTGGAGGAAGAAACTTTTTTTTCTACATCTGCATTAGGATTTGATGCAAGATTATCCATCACGTTATAATAGCCAGAGTTATAGACAGATGCAACATGGAAACAGGCCCTTCAACCCACCGAGTCAACACCAACAAAAAACCAACTCCTCTCAGATCCTACCACTCACCTACACACGAGAGGCAATTTACAGTGGCCAGTTAACTTACCAACCCACACATCATTGGGATGTGGGAGGAAACCAGAGCACCTGGAGAATACTCACATGGTCATAGGGAGAACATGCAAACCCCACACAGACAGCACCCAAGTAAGAACTGAACCTGGTCTACTAGCTGCACCACTGTGCTATCCAAATCTAGTAAGATAACTTGGCAAGACTGAACAGAATCCCAGTCAGGATTCAGTAGCAACTGTATCTATTTGGGCATCATATTGTTTAAATATTAGAAGCAAATACACACAAAGTAATCTTCCTATTCCCCAACAAGAATTCTAAATAATCATGTTTAAAAATCATTGTTACTCAGTTTATGGAATGCTAATATAGCATTTATCATGATTTGAACCTTATTCAACCTAATGTTTTATTTTTAAGAGCCTTCACAGTTTCATGTTCGAGATGGTATGATTTAATGTTCAATGCCAGGCAGCAAAGATCATTTGAAAGTGTGCAAATACATGAAGGAGCAAAAATGAAGCACCTCAATGACATAACCACAGGAATGACAGTTGAAAAAAGCTCCTAGTCCACAATGCATTGAGCCTAATGTTTAGCCTCAACTAAAGTTTATCTACTGAAGCTTAGAACACTCTTGGATTTGTTGGGGAGATTCAGAAAAGGCCAGTACAAGAAATGATTGGCACAAAGTGGTATTAAAATTGCCAAATACACTGACATTTTCCTGGCGTATCTGTTAATTCAAACACCACGTGTACATAAACCATTAAAATGATTTTTTTCTAATTGTACATTAAATAATTTAAAATAAATTAATTTACAGAAGGCTTAAAAAACCTCAAATAGCAAATTATAGCTTTAACTGATACATGCATGAGTTATAGTTCATGCCTATATTGTAAACTGAATAAATGTGGTCACTGTTGGCAATATGCAGTCTCCACTTTACCGCACCTTGCTTTTCTTGACCTTAGCCGTAATTTCGTGATAACTTCCTGCAAACCATACAAGGGTCAAAATACAAGGGGAGCAAGTTTAGCCCTTGGGAAATGTTTCTGGTCAATAATTTTTTTTCTTTCCATAATACATCATTCCCTGCAGTTTAACTAAAATTTCAATTACTCGATGTGAACATAGAACAAGGGTCTGGAGGGTAATTCTGTTGTCAACTGAACAACATACTTGCTGAACTTGAATTTTGAGAGTTTGAAAATGCTTCTGTAAATAGCACCACAGGAAAATCTTAAATAAGGGTTGCCAGCTTGTAACATTCCCAAAGGCTTACAGACCACATGCCAACTCAGTTGTGTTTCACATTTGCCTTGTAATAAACATTTAACCATACACTTTACATGGTCCTGCTGTCAATTTTAGCTCCAGGAAAGCAGGACTGTAATAAAAATCAATTAATTGTACAATAATAGTTCATTCAAGCTTATTTTAAAAATTTATCAAATGAATGTAGCACAATAATTTATGTAACAAAGAATTTCTTTGATAGATACATCAAATCTAACTTTTCATTACGAGTGCACCATGAGCATTTTTACTTCTCATGGTTTTGTAAGACATTGGTCACTTATGTTAATGTCACTAGAAATTTGTCACATTATTTTTTGCTTTCTAACACCCTTTATGGACCTGTCATAACAACAAAGTGCCAATTCTGTCCATCAACTCCATGCTGGCTTTTTGTGGAGACAATCCTACCGTTCTTTCCCTGAAGATGTACAAATTACTTTCCCTGAAGTGCTTATCTAATTCCCTCCTGAATTTACATAATGCTCCGTGTTTACAGTGGGCCCAAAAGCAATCTAAATCTTCCATTGAGATAGGCTGTAAACATTGGATAAGCATAGCATGGGCTGTGTTGCTTTGAAATGAACAGACATCAGGAAACTATGGTGTTTTGTTTCAAACTGTTTCCATGAGTAATCTCTAACAGGGAATTAGAATATTTAAAATCAGAATTCTTGCATTATTTGCTTTTGCACCAGCATACGTGTACTCAGATTATGCCTCAACTAGCCTTCAGTGATTGGATTGATTAGGTCTGTTTGCTAGAGTTTAGAATAATGAGATGGAAACACATAGAAACCTACAAATTTTTAATCAGGTCTGGACAGACAAGATGCGGGAAGTTTCTGATGGTCGGCGAGGCCATGGTCACAGACCAAGGATAAGGGGCAGGCCATGTAGGCCTGAGATGAGGAGAAATGTCTTCAACCAGAGTGGTGAATATGTGGAATTCTGTACTAGAGAAGGCAGTAGAGGTCAAATTATTAAATATATTCAAGGCTAAAGAAATCAAGGGATATGCGTAGAAAGCAGATTCAGGGAACTAAATTTGGTTGATTAGGCAAGATCACATTGAATGGGGGACTACTCCTGCTCCTATTTTTCTTCTAAATTTCAAGAGGCCTAACAATGACTAGGATTTATAGATATTAATAGAATGTAACTGAAAACTAGTTAATCCCAAGCAGCTACACAATAAAATGAACATTGACACTGAAATTCTTTTAAAAGTCTTTCAGTAACATGAACGATATGGAAATGTCCCCTTCTCGCATTCAAAATCAGATCCTGCCACGAACTACACTGATGGTGCGTTAACAGATTCCTGCATCCAAGTTTGAGATGCCACTTACAGGCATATAGCAGTAGTGCAACTCTTTGCTAAAAGGCAAAGCGATGAGGAACCCTCTTTCCCAGAGGGATTTTGATGCTAACTCATGCAAGTTTATTTAAAATTAAAAGGAGAGATTTACAAGAAAATTACTTGAGGTTTTTGAGAGGATGAAAACCATTTAAACAAGGGATAGAAAATGAAATCTGTTCATTTGACAGGAGGTTAGTTTTGGATTGAACAGCAATGACACTATGGGACTCACTTTTCGGTAGTAAACTTCTATTGAGAATGTATTTGAGAGAGGCAGTTTAGTTTGAAACAAAAATATTACTGCTCAGGATTAAAACCAGGCTTTTGACTGCCAAGTCACATTGGTGACTGGAGAGTCTCTTTAACCTGTGATGTGACTCTAGTCCCAAACAATTCAATCCACTTCCTTTGTACAAGGTTCTACAAAGGAAAAACCACTGTGGAGGTACAGCAAAATACTGTGTGTTCTGAAATGTTGTACATCATCAGTTTGAGTTTGGGCAGAAGGCACATTGCTGCCACAAAGAGATCATTACTTTGTACCCGAGGACATAACAGACAGGAGTGCATGTTTATGACAGGATCTGAAATAAGCATTATTTTTAGGTCAAATGACTATAATGTGGTATGAAATTTGGTATGTCCACATATTTAGGTTACAATCTGTAACAGGGGTTTGCTTAAATTATTATTAATAGTTGCAAACAATAACTAAAAGCCATCATCCATGTGCTGGACCTACAGCAAGTTCGAGTTGCCAGGAGTAATATTTGCTAATTGTGCCTTCACATCTGAACTTTTTGTTCATTTGCAGTGGACTCAAATTAATGTGTCAGGCTAAATATTCTAAAGACAGCTTCAGAATAAAAATGATTTGTTTTCTTCTAATAATAGCACCAAAAATATCACTTTTACTAATCCTTTAAAATGTATGCATCATTAAAAAATGTAATTATCATAAATATTAAAAAAATCTAAAACATTTACACATTAATACATCTCTGATGAAAACATACTTGGTACAAAAAAAAATTACTGAAGCAGTTCAGTCCTGCAACAAAATGAACATTTCCATAACTTTTAATTTAATTGATGCTAAAGTCATCTTTAAAGATAAGCTTCCCAAAATAGTTTCTTGCCAATGTCTATAAGTGACATTTGGAGAAAATGGCCCCAATTCTGTCACAATTTTGAATAGATACAAGCCATTTTTCACAGTAATCTTTAAAATGGGGGCCAGTTAAGGTGCAGACAGGATTTTAATTTTGTTATTGAATTAGGATGAATAAATGCTAATCAAGTTAGACTTTGAAAAATCATCAATTCTTTTGCAGCTATCAAGTGTGTCGATGGTGATGAGGTACCATTATGCATTTAATTAACCGAAAGCTCATTGTTGGGAAACCTCTGGATTGGGACATTCACACACCTGCCTTTTGACGGTTTTGAGAGTGTAATGGAGTTCAAGTGACAATTCTCTGCGTGGTAATGGAGGATTCACAAAGAAACCACATCAGGAAATCATTGAAAGACTGTTTCCTCAATCAAATATATTAACTGCAGCTGGACAGATTCATTCTTGGCTATTTAGTTTAGGTATCTGTATCATCAATAGAGGGCTGCCTCTGTCTATACAAACATCTAATTGGAAATAAATCAATTAGCATTAATCTTCAAGTAGCAATTTGACACTAACAGCTTTTGAATTTTTAGGGAGGCAAAAACATGCAGTGAGCATTCAACAAGATCTCAATTCCGTAATACTATGGTTAAGCGTCTTGCGTAGTCCTTGATACAATGTGCCATTACAATTTCTATAAAGGGTAGAGATTCTTGGCCTTAGGGCTGTTCAGTGAAACTTCCCTTTGCTTGGGAAAGTGGGTTACTAGGCCATTGTACAATAAGTAACTCAGCTGAACAATGGATTTAAAACAAAAGATTTCAAGAACATCTGAGGCCATCAACACAAGGTAGAAATGAAGGTGGTATCTCAGGATGTGTAGTGATTCCCATGAGCTGACCACAGGATGGTTGTTAAATAACCTATCAGGCAACCACCCCCCTTTCACAGTGGAAGGATGGAACTATGATAAACTGTGGGAATCCTCCAAAATTAGTGGTCTCACTGAGGGGTTCTAAAGGTTCACTAGTTTTTTTTCTGCTGATTGTTTTGCAGTGAAAAGTTTCCAGTTTTGTTCACTCTTACAGATGTATTCAGTAACAATGACAATGCGGAGAAACTGCTGAGAATTGATGTACTTCTCAGAAAGCTAAATCTTTTCATTGGTTAAGTCATCTTCATGGATGTCAAACCTGAGGCAGTATTTTTCACTATATTAAACAAAAGGCGTATAATATTTATAATAGATTAGAATAATCAGGCTAAATCAATTCCTACTATGTAAACAGAAGTTCAGGAATGAGGACTAACCTTTCCAAACAACCAGCAATTTGATCAGCTCATGGTTTAATCAACCCAGGGTTTAAAAAAATCCATATAATTCCATTTCATTCCTAATGAGATGAATTATCCCAGTACATTCCAGCATATGAGGTAGATAATATTCTGATCATCACACCTCTCCAAAGTTGGTGTGTCCTGTCTCCTTAGCATGCTCCCGAGCTTCTATCTGACCCACCAGGCCCTTTTGGCAGACTACACAGCGTAGTGTGAATCTGTTCAGATCAGTAAATTGGCGTTTTCTTCTAGCTTCGTCTCCCAGCTCCAGTGCTTGAGCAAGCACAACATCATCAGCTGTGGAGAAGATGGTTTGTGGTGGTGTTTCAGGATCTTCAAATCGTCGTTCTAATGGGTCATAGTGAATCCCGTCATAAATGAGAAGCACACGCTTTGTGTAGCTGACATCCTCTCCGAACCTGTCGATCCGTACTGTCTGCGTATCCACTACACAGATCTCACACCGGTAAAACTTGGATAGAATGGAGATTTCAATGGCCCCTCCCCATGTATCATTCTGGCAGATCCAATTGCAGTACTCCTGATTATTTTTTCCCAGTACTGCCTCTGTGTATGAGTCAGGGTCACTTGCCACAATCTGGGCAATCAGGTTTCGCATTTCTGGGGCACAGCTTGGCTCACAGACACCTCCTTCCACCACATAGTGGATGCTCGTGAAGAGACAGGAATTGTCTGCAGGGACAACATGTCGAGTCAGGTGTGGAAAAGTATTCGCATCTGAACTGTCAGCACCAAGCTTTGAGATGGAGGTTTTCATCTTCACCAAATCCCTTTCCTCTTCCACAATCAAAGTATCTCCTAGAAAAAATGTTTCATGTAACCTACTTGCTTACTTCAGAGTTGGTTTAATCATTATTAATATATCAATGACAAAGGAATACACAGCAAAGAAACAGACCTTTCATGCTAAGTTGTCTGCCAGTATTCACTCTTCACTTCAGCCACTTGCTCATTTAGCTGCACCAGTATAAACCTCTATTCTCTTTCATGCTCTTACCCAGCCTTAGTCTAAGTACATCCACACCATTCACCTCAACCACCCCGTGACAGAGTATTACAATCTCACTCGCCACTCTTTGGATAAAGACATTTCCTCTGAATTCTCCATTTGATTTCCTGACCGATGCCACCCCTCCCCCACAGTTTTCTTTCCTAGAAGTGGGGAAAAAATAAGTTTAATCAAAACATCTTAGAATTGTAGACATTTGAACCCAAGGACAAACCCCAACATTGTTACTAGGCCATAACATATAGGAGCAGAATTAGGCCATTCAGCCCATCGAGTCTGCTCCACCACTCAATCATAGCTGATTTTGTTTTTAACCCCATTCTTCCACCTTCTTCCTGTAACCCTTAACTCCCTTACCAATCAAGAACCTGTCAATCAAATACACCAATGACTTGGGTGTACTTAAGGAGGTGCTGAGGTTACTTGGCCAGTTGGTCATCAGTTTGCACCTTACCAGGAGATCCACCACCTGGCCTTCTGCCTCTTCCCTTCCATCATCCAGAGACCCAAACATTCTGTCCAGGTGAAGCAGCGATTCACTTGCACTTCTTCCAACTTAGTGTACTGCATTTGGTGCTCACATCGTGGCCTCCCATGTATCAAAATCAAATGCAGATTGGGTGAATGCTTTGCAGAACACTTCCATTCCAACTCTGACTTGCCTCTGCCCACTTCAGGGAGCAGGCACCCCTCACATTTCCTCTCTAGACAAGGCCTTTAATACACTTACCAGATTTGATAGGACAATCCTTGAGAGTTAGTTCTCCATTGTGGAGATCCAGGCAGGCTGGAGGAAATCCCACCATAATTTTCTGCACAGCACATGGAACTCCAGTTAGCTCTTCCACTTTATCTTTCAGCTCTTGGACACTGGATGAAGAAGTCAGCCCTTGCATCAGATGGGTTCCATTCTTTGCTTTACATCGCAAACGCAGCATTTTACTCTAAATAAAAATAGTGAAATACAGTCAAAGGTGACGTTCTACCATTTTTTTGTTGACATGATCCATTTTTCTTTTTATCATTTACACCAGTAGTTCAAAGTATCTCAGTTTGTGTGCTGCTGAAGCCTAGATTTACTTTAACAGTTACGATGTTACCTTGCACATTTAAAATGTGCTTGCAAGGAGCTGACAGCATGAAAATGAGGCACAGTAATACAATGCAAGTCATTGTTTTACCAGGTAACAGAAAAAAGCATTTCAAATGGATACATGAGAAGTACATTGTGTGGGAATGATCACCTAACATGGAGAGCTGGAAGTATGACCACAACAGCAACTAACATTTGTCACTAAGAACATATGGATTAGATACAAGAAAATTCATCTAGATTAACAATGCTACATACAAGGTAACCCTGAACTGTGTTTTGGGTTCATTGTTATCAGAAATGAAATAACACTCAGAAATTTTCATGATACACACGAACAATTACATTTTGTGGTTGTTTCAAGATACACAAACCAGCTTATTTGAATAAGTATGCTGCCACAACAACACCTCTGTACTCCAACCTCATTTTGAAGAGTCCATTATTCAAACTTATGGGGAGAGTGAGTCAAAAGTTCATTAACGGATCCAGAGGCCTTCTTGCTTTTTTACTTAAATTGTACAAACTCCATAAACTCTCACCAAATAAAGAACATTTCAGGGTTATAATCCTAGTATTTCATACTTCATAGAATGAGATTAGACAGACACATGAATATGAAGGGAATGGAGGGACAGGGATGATACACAGGAGGAGGACATTTAGTATAAATCAGCATCAAGATCTGCACAACATCCTGGGCCAAATGGCCTATCCAGTACTGGACTGTTCTACGTTTATTCTACATTGAACACCAGCACAGGAAGAGAAACAAGAGATTCAGCCCATTGAGTCTGTTACACCATTTAATACATCACAGCCCACCTTAACCTCTAAAGTTTATTCATTTTCCCCCCAGATTATGGGCTTTGCTCACAAGACCAGCATTTATCATCCAGCCGTACTTGCCCTTGAGAAAATGGTGGTGAGCTGCCCTTTTCAACCACTGAAAGATCCTTCTCGTGAAAGATACTGCAAGAGTGCTGTTGGGTTGGGAACCCAGGGTTTAGGCCCAACAATGATGAAAGAACACTGATATACTCCCAGGTCAGGATGGTGTACAACTCAAAGGAACCTGCTTCTGCCTTCCTTGGTAGGAGTTGCAGGTTTGGGAGGTGCTCTCAGAGTAGCTGAGACAACTAACTGCAGACCATTTTGCGGATGGCACAAAATGAGGCCACTGCTGTGCTGGTGGACTAATGAATATTTAGTGCTGGATGGGGTTCCAATCAAGTGGGCTGTTTAATCTTGGATGATGCTGAGCTCAGAATCATATAGCACATGATTTGGCCCCCTATATTTATGCCAATCATCAAGAACCCTTCATTACTAAACCCATTTATCAGCACTTGGTCAGTAAGCTTTCCAAGCTTCACTGGTTCAAGTGCTAAATGCTGAGAGTCTCTGCCTCCATCACCCACACAGGGTGTTCATTCAAAATTTCAACCAACCTCTGGTTGGAAGTGTTCTTCCTCAGATCCCCTCTGAACCTCTTATGCCTTACCCTAAACCTCTGCTCTCTAGTTTTAGACACCTCTTCCAAGGGGAAACATTTCCTACCATCTATGCTCCACAATTCTGTACAGCTGTCAGGTCCCCTCAAGCTCCACTCTAGGGAAAACAAACCCAGCCTATCCAGTCTTTCCTTATAGCTGAATTGCCCCTTCCCAGGAATATTGGCTTGGTGGTAGGAAGCAGAGGGAGATAAGAGAGGGTTGCTTTTCAGATTGGAGACCTGTAATGGGTGGTGTGCCACAGGGATTAGTGCTGAGTTCTCTATTGTTTATCTATATTAATGATTTGGAAGAGAATGTAGGTGGCATGATTAGCACGTTTGTGGATAATACCAAAACTGGCAGTGTGGTGGGCATTGAGGAAGGTTGTCAACGATTACAGCAGTATCAACTGGGAAAGTGGGCAAGGAAATTGCAAATGCAACAGTGGATGGCAGGGCCCTGGAAAGTGTTGTAGAACAAAGTCACCTTGGGGTACAAGCACATAATTCCCTGAAAGCAGCGACACAGTTAGACAGAGTGGTGAATGCAGCATACAGTATGTTTGCCTTCATTGGCCAAGGCACTGCATATAGGAGGTGGAATGTCATGTTAGTTGTACACATCACCGGTACTTGGAGCATTGTGCGCAGTTCTGGCTGCCATGCTATAGGAAGGATGTGATGAAGCTAGAGAGGGTGCAGAAAATATTCACAAGGATGTCCATAAGACTGGAGGGCTGGAGTTTTCAGGAGATTGGATAGAGAAACAAAAGGACTGCAGATGCTGGAATCTAGATGAAAAACACCATGATGCTGGAGGAACTCAGCAGGCCAGGCAGCATCTGTGGAGAAAACAGAATCCGTGGTTGATACAGTTTGATAGAGGTCCTCCAGTATTTTGTGTGTGTTGATACAGTGTAATCTCCCTAAAGTGAGGGTACAGACACCTAAAACTATAAGATTAGGGACAAGTACACTCCATATCATCACACAAGAACCTTATGGCAGTGGGAAAGAAGCTGTTATTGAACCTTGAGGTGTGTCTTCTTGGGTACCAGCCCAGACAATGGGCACCAGTGGCCTCTTTAACTCTGGAAACATCACATCTGATGCCCACCATCCTTTACTCAAATCATTCTTCTCACCGGCCTGTAGTGATCCAGGCAGATGCCGCATCGTAAAAAAACTCAATTAGCACCTTACTGTAAACATCTCAAGTATTAACAGCCACATAATAATAACAACCACTCTATATTGCACCTCCAACAAAGCAGGATAGGTTGTCAAAGAATATTTGACAGCAGGGATTTTAGGGCAGGCGGCCAAAAGCTTGGTCGGAGAATTAAAGGAATTAAAGGAAAGCTTACATTTAAGGAAAGTCAGAAAAGAAAGGTGAATTTTAAGGAACCACATAAAGGGAGAGGGAAGTAGTGAGACAAAGTGGGGTTTCAGGAAGAATTCCCAGAGACAGCGCCAAACTTTGAAAGTGAAGCCCTGTAAAAATACTGAAACAACCGGTCCATTTCAATGCATGTTACATGACGCGTTATTATATTTTGGTTTTTATTTGCAATTATGTTTGCCAACAGCACATTGCACTTATCCTTGTTCTTTTTACTACCAGAATCAGATTTATTATCACTGACTTATGTGACGTGAAATTTGTTGTTTTGCAGCAGCAGCACTGTGTGAAGAACTGGTATTACTATAAATTACAAGAATAAATAAATAGTGCAAAAGAAAGGAATAATGAGGTCATGCTTATGGATTCATGGCCTGTTCAGAAATCTGACGGCGGAGGGGAAGAAGCTGTTCCTGAATCACTGAGTGTGGGTCTTCAGGCTCCTGTACCTCCTCCCCGATGGTAGT
>JARFYF010000053.1:1688965-1705172 GCA_030265395.1 Rhina ancylostomus | reverse complement strand
GTTGCTGTCATTAAATTTGGATGGTGCAGTGGTTAGTGCTGCTGCTAACTCAAAACTCTAGGGATTTGGGTTTGATCCTGTTTTTAGATGCTGTCTGTGTCGAGTTTGCAGGTTCTCTTTGTGACTGTATGGTTTCCCCACCCCCGAGGATCAATTTTCCTCCCAGATTCCTAGGAGAGGATGGGATGACGGGTATACACAAGGGAACAAGGGTATTGGTGTAGATGGATGCTTGATGAGTGGTGTGGACATGATGAGCTGAAGAGTCTGCTTCTGTCCTGTAACACTGACTAAGCAGGATGAGATTTTTTTAACACAGTTAATGACATAGCCTTAGCATCTTGCTTCATTGTTTTTTTTAAGGACTGGCTAGAAGCCCTTTGGCAGAGAACTGTCCATTTACAAAAAGAGGTATTGAAGCATCTTACAGCAGCAAATTAACTTACCAACCAGCATGTTCTTGGAATCTGGGGGAATTCCAAGCAGGTTACCAGTGCCATTCTTCTGTAAACATTATCTTTGATTTGAATTTGAGTATAATCTGTCTTTATAGAAATAGTCTATTATGTCTAATTGTTGAAAATCCCTCCTAAAATGTAAATGTATGATAAATGCACCACTTTATTTCACTTTAGTTCAATTTGAGCCATTCTCTTAAAATTGTTCAATAGTGGCAAATAAAATTGTCTCCACAGTTATTTCAAGAACTGTGGCTCTGACTTCAGAAGATTAATATTAAATTGGTTTAAACTATTGTTTAAAATTGAAATGGCAGAGAAAAAGAAATAGCCTGCTTTTATATAGATACTTGTATCTCAACAGCCTCATGCTGGAACTACATTCATCCAGAACAGTGGTGCAATCCACCTCCCAAGTAGAGCATTGTAAATAATGGAAAGGCTATGAAGCTGAAGAAAGTGAACCATTCATCAGAGTACCCAGGACCTGCCCTGCTTTTGTTGCCATATGTGAATGATGCTATCCACGTTTATGTTATTAGAACCATAGAACACTACAGCACAGAAAACAGGCCATTTGGCCCTTTTAGTCTGTGCTGAAACTTTATTCTGCTAGTCCCATTGACCTGCATCCAGTCCATAACCCTCCAGACCTCTCCCATCCATGTATCCAATTTATTCTTAAAACTTAAGAGTGAGCCTATTGTGTAGGACATGGAGATGGAAAGATGGTGTAGATAAGTGAGAGAGTGTTTGAGATAGTCATTACCAGCCACTTCTTAATTTAAATTAGGAAATAAATCCTGCTCTATTGGGGAAGAGTTGTGCATATAGCTGAATGCTGTGGAGTTGTCAGCAAATTGACCTCCTGACCTGTGAGATGGAAGGATTGCTGAATTCATTTAAAGTAGTAAACCATAATATCTTTCCTTGAGAAACCACTTTAATAATGTATTGGAGGCTTCTTATTACAACGGAAACACCCTCAACCAGGTATGATCTTACCATTAGAAGATTGTGACCTTGATCTTCTCTCAAATTAACCAGCTTTTAGGGCCTCTTGGTGCTGCGCTAAGTTGAATGTTGCTTTGATTATGAGACCAGCTTTCATTTCTATTTGCAATGTTTGGCTTAAAGCACTAACGGGGCTTGGAATCAGTAATCCTGGCAGAGAGAGAGAATTTTATTGCTGTCCAGCATTAGCTCAGCTGGGGAGCAGATATGTCTGATAATAGTGTAAAACATCAACAGGATGTTGTCATGGCTATTTTTGTGTTGGTTACTCACAATTGCTTCCTAACGTCACAAACAGTGAACAAAGTAGGCTGGACACGACTATGCATGTGGTAAATGCAAGAGGAGGACTATCCACTCTTTGTCCAAAGATGCTTAGAAACACTTCAATTCCCACAGGATACTTGCACCTGTCAGTTGTATAGTATCGTTCATCATTATTAACATTGATGTATTTGGGTTATAGACCCCTAGTAGGACAGTTCAATTATTTATATCCTGTAGCTTTTGATATTTGCAAGTAGCCCTGTGTAACTTGTTAATACTTTGGGAATTCCCTTTTGTCTTTACTTGTGTTTGAGTCGGCATAGATTGCTGACTCCCAGGAACCGAATTCCACATCCTTTTCACTCTGACTCCAGAATGACCGTTGATTCCAGGTTGTACCTGATGCTCCTCCTGCTGGGGCTCCTTTACGGCCTCTATTTTGTGCCTCTTTCTTGCTTCTGCCTATCCTCTTGCAGCCATTTCATCTTGCTTCCACCTCTCAGGACACTGCTGTTGTTGCCTTGTCATATGTGTGTCACTCCTGTTTCTGTAGCAACTGTGAACTGTTTTAATCCCTGATCTGACTTCAGCAGTAATTGATTGCATCTATGCTGCTGTGGAAGTGCCATTCCTTTCCAACTAATTCTTCAGAGGCCATTTAGAATCCATTGAGATCTCCAATTTGTTTGGGGAAAGGAAAAGCATGGTTGAATGGCTTTGACAAATCCTTTAATATTACCTTTGGTTCAGCTAGAGTGCCTCTGTCAACTTCTGATCAGATGGTCTACACCTTTATTGCCTTCTGTTTCTGTTTCACTTCAGATCACTATCCATTATCCCACTTTTTAGTAAGGGAAACATACATGGCTTCAGGATTCTTGGATGTTGACGCTGGGGATTAGGGTCTCTGGGGCAGTCTCAGCTGAAGGGAACCAAAGGGTGGTGGGGGGGTGGGGACGGGGGTGTGGGTGCCCGGCCTGGGTGTGAGGGGGCCCACTGGCTGAAAATGTCTCCCTGTTTGATTCTCAAACAGAACAGAATCTGAAAGTCCTTGTGTAATGAGGTAGCAGAATGAAAACCTTCACCACTTTGACTGGAGACGAAACATCAAATACAGAACATATCAAACAGACATTAGGCAGACACTTAATCATCAGTGCCTCATGAGGCAGTTAACCATGTTCATGGCTTGTCTCACCGCTGACCCTTGGGACAGTTGTGGGTGTTGCTAGATTTGTTAAGCCACTGCAGTCCTTGTAGTTTCTGCACTGGCTTAGTGATCTAATTTCAGAATATAATCAGAGGTCAAGAACCTTGTGGGGTTGGAGTTACTGAGTTAGGATGGCAGTCTTGCAATTTAATTTGAAAGTATGTGCCAGAATGAAGAACATGAACCAATACTGGCCAAGAGCAATCCATTGGCACATATGGGGTTTGAGAAGTTGGAACAGGAGTGGGCCATTTGGCTCCTTGAGCCTGCTATACCATTCAACACCATTTCTCTTGATTTCTGTGCTATCCAGAAATGTCTGTTTTTAAATGCAAGCATTAAGTCTCCACTGTCTTCCTAGATAAAGAATTCCAAAGATTCAATGCTCTCTGAGTGAAGAAATCTCTCCTCCTTTCAGTCTTAATTCACTCTCCCCCCGCCCCCCCCAGCTGAGACTGTGCTCCTGGTTATAGATTCCACAGCCTGGGAAACAGCCTCCCTGTATCTGCACACTCAAAAACCCTCTAAGAATTTGGAATGTTTCAATGAGGAGTGCTGCCATTCTAAACAAATGGAGAATAAAGTCTTCCAAAAACCCAAATACACCATGTTCGCTGGTTATTCCTCATCAGTCTACTAGAAGTCCATATTTATTCAAATATGTTTTTTCTCTTAAGTTCATGCTGTCCCTGATCAGTCAATATTATTCTCCTAGAATCTTAATTTTATGTCCCTTTTTTTTAAGAATTCCAGCATTTTCCTGGAGTCAGGTTAACAGTTCATTAGTTTGCCATTTTCTCTTGTCCGCTTAGTTGGGTCATATTTTCTACTCTCCAATCTAGGAGCCACTCCATAATCTGTAGAATTTTGAAAGGTGATAACCAGAGAATCCTCCATCGAAGTTCAGGCTGTAGAGCCAGAGAGCCTTGGGGTTTATCATTTTTTAAGCTCATTAATTTTGCTGATCATATTTAACTAATACTTTTGTTTCCTCATTTGCACTGTACCCTTGGTTGTCAATGTGTTGTGGATTTCTTTAAGGGCTCTATGAAGGCAGAAGAATTTCTTTAATTTGTCTTTCATTTCTTTACTCCTAATTATAAACTTCCCTTTCTTTGTCTGTAAGGATCCTAGATTTGCTGTGACTAGTCTTTTCCTTAAACATACCTGTGGAAGCTCTCTGTCTTTTTAAATGTTTCTTGCTAGTTTACTCTTTATATTTTCTTTATCAGTTCTTTGGTCATTATATTCTTTGTTCTAAAGCATTCCTAATCCTCAAATTTACTGCATCTTCTGGCAACTTCATAAGACTTTAGATTTAATGCTGGACCATTTTACCCGCTGTATTTGTGCCTTAAAGGAATGTAAGGGCTGGAAGACGATGTTGAAGAAAACAGCATAATCTTGAAACTGACTAAAATTAATGGATGAAAGGGAGAAATCAAGGAATTGAGTTATGGAGTTACGGAATGTGAATGGTGATGTGCACACAGAGGAAATTAGGTTAAAAATTGGACACAAAACTGCAGATGCTGGAATCTGGAGCAAAAATACACTGCAGGAACATCTCAGTGGGTCAGGCAGCATCTTGGAAGGAATGGAATGGTTACAGTCACAGTCGAATTTATTGTTATCTGCACAAGTCCATGTGTGCACAGCTGAAATAAAACACTTACTTGTGGCAGTATCACAGGTACATAGCATCAGGTAAGGGTCAGCTACCATCAGATCAGCCAACGTTCTGGGTCGAGACCCTGCATCAGCACTGTGTGTGGAGGGAAGATGGCTTGTCTATAGAAGTGGGTGGAATGAGTAATACATGTGTGAACATTGATGCTATATACTAATCAGTATTGATTTGAAAACTAATAAAAAAAAGATTGAAAAAGATAAGAAGTGAGTGGGATGGATGAGACAGAGGCCGGTATGTGATGGGTGGGACCAGGTGAGGTGGGCATGATGGGTAGATGGAGCCGGGAGGGAGTTTTTGAGATAAGTTGGTGTGTGAAAGATGGAAACAGATGGGAAAAAGAAATTGGGCATGGGCAGATGGAGTCAGGGAGGGGGGAGGTAGAAACAGAGGCTGCAAGGTGATGTGGAGCTTGGGGAGAGGTGGATTATGGACAGATGGAAGCATACATGGATGGGGCTAGGAAACATAGGGAGAAGGAACCCAGGTGGATGTCTGTGTAGCTGATGGGCAAATGGAACTCAGTGGGGGAGGGTGGTGAATCTGGAAAAGGTGAACAAAGAGCAAGAGAACCTGGGTGAACTGGGAAAGGATCTCGGGTGTGGGTTAACTGAAACTGGAAAAGTTAATGTTCATACCGGTAGGTTAGAAGCTACACAAGCTGAGTTTCTCCAACAGTTTGTACGTTGATAACATGTATCTAACCAATGCTTTATGTCTTGATGCCTTTGACTGTAACATTTTCATGCTTATAACATTGTGACATTTCTCATTGCCATGGTTTTGGCAGTTTTTCAGTTGAAAATTATAGCCAAAGGAAACATTAGTATTTAATCTACATGACCTGTGAAAATTGCAGCAGGATGGTCTTTGTCCTTCCAAGCAGGGAAAACAGTCTGATATTTTGAGGGCTTCCGGTTCTAGGCATGTTAATGGTAGTGGTGCTGATGGGAAAAGTTTGAGGTCATTTAAAAGGTAGTTATTGACAGTATAGGTTGGTCAATAAACAACTCAATCTGCTGGAAGGGGTGGCATGGTAGCGTAGTGGTTAGCGTGAGTTATTACAGCACCAGCAATCGGGGTTCGATTCCCGCCACTGTCTGTAAGGAGTTTGTACGTTTTCCCGTGTCTGCGTGGGTGTCCTCTGGGTGCTCCGGTTTCCTCCCACATTCCATAGACGTACAGGTAGGTTAATAGGGGTTTAAAAATGGGCAGCGTGGACTCGTTGGGCTGGAAGGGCCTGTTACCACGCTGTAAATAAAATTTAATTAAAAGAAAATTTAATTTAATTTAAAAGTCAAGGGGTCAAGCAGCATCTGCAGGAGGAAAAGAATCAGGGTCAACCCAAACCATAGACAATGCTGCTCCAACAGATTGTGTATTGCTCCAGATTCCAGCATCTGCAGTCTCTTGTGTCTCCTAAGTCAGCCAATGAGTTGGAGGCAGGGTGGAGCTTATGAGTCAGCAAACAGTGTATTTTGCAGAAAACAATCCGTTTAAAGAGTAGAGGAAACAACTTTTTTGCAGGAACTTTAGCAGCTTTACCCAATAAAAGCTGGATCATTCCTGCACAAAATAATGCTTTGAATGAAGGATTGTTGCATACAAATTATATGTTATCAAGCTTGATGTATGCAGCCATTTTAAGGATACCGTAGAAAGAAAGGTAATGGTGGATTATTAAAGTATACACTTAAATCTGATTTTTCTTGGAGTATCTTGTTGCCTTTGCACCAAATAAGCCTCATTATACTTGGTATATTTTGGTTGTATGTGCTTTAACCTTCCACACTTGATGCTTATAATTAAGACAAAAGATACCTGCCAAAATTAAGATTGCTTTCTTTTATCTTTGGATTATTCCAGATGAGTTGATTATGTTTGACGATCATTATGTCCGTGTATCTGTTGTAGTGTTTGAAAGTGGCATTAGGTTGGCTAGTTCTTTTTAAATTTCCATTTACAAGACCATTTGGCTTTCGTGTCAGTCTTCTAAAAATCATTTATCATTAACAGTAATGTGCCTACTGTTAAATTCGTGTGTTGGGTTGTGGTTACGGGGGCATTGTAAGAATATAAAAAATAGGAGCAGGAGTAAACCATCTTGCTCTTCAAGCCTGCCCCGCCAGTCAAGATTATAGCTGTCCTTCAACCTTAGTGCCTTTTCTAGTGCTATCCCTATATTTGATTGCCTTAATTTCCAGAAATCTATCAGTCTCTGTTGTAAATGATTGGAATTTAGTCTGCATAGAAGTGAAAGCACGCAGGCTGATAGCGAGAGTGCAGTGAATTGGGGATTAATAGTTTTGCTTGTAAATTGAGAATAGCCAAGGGAATTTGTTAGATCAAATGGCTATTCACATGGAAAATTTTGATTAACTAGTCCAGAGAGCATTGAAAGTTCTCAGCTGTGTACTACAGAAACAGATTGTAAATGTCTTTTGAACACAGAAGCAATCTGTTTTGCCCTGTTGTCATAGGGAATCAACCTGCTGGAAGAAGACTCAATAGAAACTACTAGCTTGTTAACAAGATACGCTGTCATTAACAGGTTTTTTTGTTCATTCAAGGAATGTGGGCTTCGCAGGCTGAGCTAGATGTGATTGCCCATCCCTAAATGCCCTTGGGAAGGTCACAACTAAAAACATAGTAAGTTACGAGGCAAGTTTTTTTTACATAGAGAGTGGTAGGTGCCTAGAAAGCGTTACCAGGGAAGGTGGTAGTAGCAGGTAGCAATGCCTAAAAGGCATTTAGACAGACACATGATCAGGTCGGGAAGGGAGGGATACAAACCATATGCAGGCAGATTAGCGTTGTGGTCAGTGCAGACATGGTGTGCTGAGGGGCCTGTTCCTGTGCTGGATTGTTCTGTGTTCTAAGTGTTTGGCCACATGAAATCACACAATTCTTTGCTGAACTACCTGTACTCTTTCCCTCACACTGTAAGCTTGGCAAGAATTACTTTGTCCATTGGCCAGTCATTTCCTGGCTCAAGGCTCAGTCCCCAATTCCTGGCTCAAGGCTAAGACGATCAACAATTAAAGTCAAAGAACTTGACCATTTTATTCTAATTCTCTGTTTTCACCAACATTTCTGATAATAGCAGTTGTAGCCGGGTGAGGGGCCAGCACATTAACACAATCAAAGAAGAGCTCATTCAAAAACATATCATCAAAAAGGAGGAGGCATTAAATGTCTACACAGGTTTAGAAGTGATTTAATCCCACAACCTGATGAGAGATGTCCCAAACTGCTATAGGAGGGAAGGGAGGAGATTGCTTGGGCCTTAACAGATTTTTAACAGCTGGCCGCAGGTGTGGTGCCACATGAATGGAAGATAGCATGTGTGTTACTCTTATTCAAGGCGGGCGGCGGGGATAAGCCAGGTAATTATCAGCCTGTGAATCTAATCTCAGTGGTGGGAAAGTTGTTGGGAAAAAGTTCCTGAAGGACAGAATTAATTTACACTTGGATTGATAAAAGATAGCCAGCATTGTTTTGTTCACAGGAGATCCTTCTGACCAATTTGAATGAAATGTTTGAAAAGATAACAAAATGTACCGATGAGGACAGTTGATGTAGCTGATCTACAAATGACATCAGTAGGGGCTTGGACAAGGTCCCACATGGGAGACGGGTCCAAAAGGTTAGACCCAGTGGGATCTAGGGCAAGTTCATGAATTGGATCCAAAATTAGCTTAGTAATAGGAGGCAGAAGGTGATAGTGAAGGTTTTTTTTCTGTGAATGGAAACCTGTGCCCAATGGTGTACCACAGGCATCAGTGCCAGGGCCCTTAAATATATATTAAGAATCTGGATATGAATGTGGAAGGAATGGTTAGCAAGTTTGCAGATGACACAAACATTTAATGGCAGATGGAATTTAATCCTGAGAAGTGCAAGTGGGTGAACTTGGAGAGGACTCATGATTTTAGGATATATAAAATGAATAGGATAGTGAGGAACAGATCAAATCAGTGTACAAATCCAAGAATCCCTGAAGCAGCACAGGTTAATAAGGCGACAAAGAAGGAATGTGGGGTGTTTGTTTTCATTAACCAAGCGATAGAGCAGGGAGGTTTTGCTATAATAAAATATTGCTTAGGTACAGTATTGGTTAGAACACCATAGGAAGGACTTGATTGTACGAGAGAAGGAGCAGAGGAGATTCACCGGGATATTGCCTGGGGTGGAGCGTTTCAGTTATCAGGAGAGACTGGAGAAATGACTACTGTTTTCCTTGAGCAGAGGTGAATGAGTGGTAACTGATAAAGTTGTACAAAATTATGAGGAGCATAGATAGGGTAGTAGATACCTCCACTCATAGAGGTATCCAAGACTAGAGAACAGAGGTTTAGGGTAAGGACTAAGGTTCAAGGGAGATGTGAAGAAAAAGTTTTTCGTCCAGAGGGTGGTTGGAATCAGGAATGCACTGCCTGACTGGGTGGTACAGACAGGCATTCTCAAAATGTTCGAGAAGTATCTAGATGAGCACTTAATTCATCAATGAAAACTATGAACCAAGTTGGTGGTGAGGAAGGCAATTGTGATATTAGCATTCATTTCAAGATGATTAGAATATAAAAGCAAAGTTGTACTGCTGGGGCTTTATAAGGCATTGATCAGACAGCAGTTGGAACATTGTGAGCAAGTTTGGGCCCTGCATGTAAGAAGGGACTTGCTGGCCCTGGAGAGAGTCCAGAGGAGGTTCACAAGAATTATCCCCTGAATGAAAGGTTGACATATGAGGAGCGTTTGGTGGTTCTGGACCTTACTTGATGGAGTTCAGAAGGATAATTAGGGGATCTCATCAGGACTGATGCAGGGTTTCAACCCAAAATGTTGACAATTCCTTTCCTCAAACAGATGCTCCTCAACCTGCTGAGTTCCTGCAGCAGATTGTTTGTTGTACTTGATTAGTCAACAGGGAGGAGCGCAAACCTGGAGGAATGTTTTTTTGTTTAGGCAGGGCAGTGATTGCAGATGCACAGAAACTCCCTGTAGGATGGTGATAAATCATAACTCTCTGAGGAAGGATGATATGGCACAAGTCTGAAGGACAGGTGAAATTAAAATTGGAGATCTGAGGGTTACATTTTTCACATGGGAGTGAATATCTGGAATGAACTGTGAGAGGAGGTGGAAGCAGATACAATTACAATGTTTAATAGGTACTTGGGTAGGAGAGGGACGCTGGCCCAAGGTGAGCAAGTGAGGTCAGCATGGTTGAGATGGGCATCAATAAAACTTAAAGAAAAGGTAGTGCATAGTTTTATATAGGAAAAGTTTTCTTAAATTTAAGATTGAGACCAAATAGAGTAAATAGGAAGTCCCCATTTCTGTTAGTAGAGAGGTTGAAGAAGAGGGCATGGATTTTAAGTAATTGGTAGAAGTTGCCTTGGTATACATTGCAAGATTTTTACGGAGTAGAGGGTGGTAGGAGTCGAGAACACACTGCCCGAAAGGGTGGTCAAGCCAGAACCTCTCAGAATACTTAAAAAAAAAGTGCACTTGAAGAGCCACAGCCTACAGGAGTACAGACCTAGTGCTGGAAGGATGGATTAGGCTGAATAACATTCAACCCACACGCTGTGTCTGTAGCCACCTGCACTATCAGTTTTTTTATTTTGATTTTTATGGAAATTTATTATTGAAATATTTTAAATGTAAAATTTTTCAACTGTCTTAAATTATTTTAAAGCAAAAATTCCAAACAAAGTTCCACATAACTATATGCATTTCCTCAACACATTTAACCTAGCAAAGACTCCCAAGGTGGACCATGGGCACTATCAAACAAAAAGTAATTCCAAGAATTTTTCTAAAACAGAAAAAAACATGTCCCAATTATGGTTGCTGTTGCTCCAGTCATGTGTTACACAACGAATGGCATGAAGCCTGTGGAAATCATCTAACATGCCCTGGATACGCAATGACTGGAGGCCACATTCTTGTGACTTGAACAGTAAAAACCTAAATGCAGACACATAGCCAAAGAAAACAGTGCCACACAATCCATTTGCTGGAACCTTAAACTTTTGACCTTTCCAAGTTCAAATACAACGTGATGCAGCTGGTATACTGGGTCTGCGGCAGGTGTATTGAGTGAACCAACATGCAGGCTAGTTTATACCTCATCCTTACTAATTTACCTGTGTGGCAGATGCATCTGTCCACAATGGCATTGGTAGAAGTGACCAGCACAGAGTCCTTGTGGAGAGAAAATCCCAGCTTCATATCAAGGATATCAGAATCAGGTTTATTATCACTGTTTTATATGATGTGAAATTTGTTTTACAGCAGCAAGACATTAAAAAAACCTATAAATTACAAAATAAATAATACAAAACAAAAAGGAATAATGAGGTAGTGTCCATGGACCGTTCAGAAATCTGATGATGGAGGGAAAGAAACTGTTCCTGAATCGTTAAGTGTGGGTCTTCAGGCTCCTGTACCTCATCCCCGATGGTAGTAATGAGAAGAGGGCATGTCCTGGATGGCGAGGAACCTTTATGGATGCTGCCTTCTTGGGGCACCTGTTGTTTGGCACTGTCTTTGTGAGATTTTGGATGAATTCGGAACAAAACTGACAGCTCAAAACTGGATATCCATGAGGTGCTGTTGACCATCATGCACAGCAGGAATGCGCACCACCACAATTTTGTGCCCCAGTATATCCCTCATTCTGTTGTTACTGTGGTTCAATGAAGAGTGCATAAGGGCATGCCAAGGACAGCACCATACAAACCTAGAAATGAGACCACCCTAGTGAAGCTGCAACAAACAACCACCTGCATGCTAAACAGCACATAACAATACACAGAACCAAGTGATCTTCAACCAGCAGATCAAGTCTTGTCACATCTAGTTAGGAATGGTGCTAGACACAGAGGAATGTCCACATCCTCAACAAAGGCAGGGAGAAGTACTGGAGGCAAAGTTAAAGTATTCACAACCATGTTCAGCTAGAAGTGCTGAAGGACGGACACCATTCCAGCCTTTTCCTGAGATTGCTGCCAACACAGCCAATCTTCTGCCAGCCTGATCCACCCCATGTGATATGTGGGGATGGCCAAGAGCACGAGATACAGCTATGAACCAAGCAGCATCCCAGCTGTGCTACTGCAGACTACACCAGAACAAGCTGTAAATCAAGATAAGCTGTTCAAGTACTATTACAAAAGTGTCATTTTACCTATCAATGTGGATAATTTTCCAGGTGTGTTCTGTTCACAAATCTAATCTAATTATCACCCAATCTCTGAATCGCCAGAAAGTGCTAGAAGGTGTAGTCAACAGTGCTATCCAGTGACATAAATTCACCAATACTCAGCCATGCAACATGGAAGAAGGCCCTTTGGCCCACCATATCCATGTTAGTCTTCAAGTAACTATCTATACAAATCTCATTTTTTAAGCACTTGTCCCCATAGCCTTCTATGCCTCCGTGATTAAAACGTACATCCAGATACTGCCTCCACCGCCCCTTCTGGCAGTGCATTCCAGATTTCAACCACTTTCTAGGGAAAAATTCTTCCTCAGATCCCCTCTACCTCCCTAGTCCTTACCTTAAACCTATGCCCAATGATCATAGACACCTCTGCAAAGGGGGAAAGTTTCTCGCTATCTACCTTCCCTATGCCCCTTATAATTTGGAATACCCCAGTCAGGTCCCCCCTCAGCTGGATCATTCAAGTGAGATGAGAATTACCACCCTTGACATCAAAGCAGCATTTGACTAAATCTGTGTTCAAGGAGCCCTGGTGAAACTGATCGGTGTGCATCAACATTCCAATGGTTAGAGTCATTCCTCACAATTGAAGATGGTTGTGGTTGTTGGAGGTCAATTATCTCAGCCCCAGGATTTCACGTAGGAGTCCTTCAGGGATGTGTTCTAGACCCAACTACCTTTAGCTGCAGCTTCAATTACCTTTCTTTCATTACATGTTCAGAAGTGGGTGCATTCAATGAAGCTTAATTACAGTTTGAAATTTCTCAGCAAATGAAGCAGTCCATGCCTACGTACAGCTAGATCAGGACAACATTCAGGCACAGGGCAATAAGTGGCAAGCAACACTGCCATAACATTCACAGTGCCATAACACTGCCAGACAATGACCATCTCCAACGAGGGACAGTGTAACCACCAACCAGTCATATTCAAAGGCATTATCATCACTTTGTCATCTGCTATTAGCATCCTAGGTCATTTGACCGGAACCCAACAGGAACATCCATGTAAATGGGATTACAAGAGCAAGTCAGACAGGGTGAGTGACTCCCCTCCTGGCTCACCAAAGCCTTTCCACCACCAACAAGGACCAAGACAGGAATGTGATGGAATACTTTCCACTTGCCTGGATGAGTGCAGCTCCAACAACACACAAGAAACCCAATACCATTAAAGCCAAAGTAGACCACTTAATTGGCACCCTATACATCACCATGAACATGCATTCACTTCATTGGCTGCCTTGTGTACCATATACAAAATGCACATTGCTTGCTTTGCCCACTAAGCAGAACCTCCCAAATCTCTAGTTCTGCTGTCAAGAAGAACAAGGGCTTCATGTGCATGAGAACACTACTTACCTGCATGTTTCCTGCTAGGTCATACAATCCTGCTTTGGAAATGTATCACCATTCCCTCATTGTTACTGGGTCTACGTGCTGGATCTCCCTCTTCAATATCTCTGTAGGAATGTCTTCAACGGGAGGGCTACATTTGTTCTAGAAAGTGGCTCACCATCTCTAGGGCAGTTAGGGATGGGCAAGTAATACTGGCTTTGCCAGCAACATCCAGATACCCAAAAAGGATTGATTAAGACATGATCTCCACCCCTCTGACTCTTCCCACAATCTACTTTCTTTTACCAATTACTGTTCGCCCATTGCCCATGTTCAGTGCTTGATGTCCTGTAATGCATTCTGGTCTGCCAACAAATACTTCAATTTTGAAAATATCATCCTTTGTGTTTCCAAATTCCTCAATTAACTTTCTCTTCTTCCTCCTTTTTCCCATTGCAACAACCTCAGATCTCTTTGTTCTCCCCAGTTCTGACCTCCTGATTTAATTTACCCAACTTTGGAAGTTGTGCAATGAATTTCCTCCCAACACCTCCACTTTCTCTTCAAGTTGATCTTTTAAAACCTTTGTAGTTGGCAAAGCCTTGGCTGCCTTATTCCAACATCTTTTTACAGGGTTCTTAGAATTTTGTTTGATAGCATTCCTGTGAAATGCTTTGGGAAGTTTTGCGACGTTGAAGATGCTAAATAAATTCAGATTGCTGAGAGAGAGAAGGTACACTTCCATATTCCTCTGCTGGTGTTTAGGCTCAGTCAGTACATGTTTTACTTTTAGACAAATTGTATTTATGGTAATACAATTTGGCTGTGGGAAAACAGGCAGAGAAATGCCACACAAGGGAGAGGGAAAAGTGGGAAATTAGCATTACCATAATGGATAGTTATAGATGATTTGATGCAGTAATTTTTTTGTTCCCTTTAACATTTGGGTTGGTTATTAATAATTAAAATACTTTAATTTGAGGAACTGACTTTACTGGGAGAGCGGACGGAATGGAATCGAGTGTGGGCTATTTGGCTCCTGCGTCCGCTCCACCATTAAATAAGATTATAGCTGATCTTCTACCTTACTACCACTTTCCTGCACTGCTGAAGATCGATCAATCTCTGTCCTGGATACACTCAGTGACTGACCCTCCATAGCTCTTTTAAGCAAAGAATTTCAAAGATTCACTTCCCACCTCAACCCTGAAGGACTGACTCCTTATTTTGAGTCTGACTCCTGGTTTTAGACGCCCCAGTCTGGGGAGTTATCAACTCCACATCTCCCCTATCCAGTCCCTTAAGAGGTCTGTATGTTTCAATAGGATCACTTGTCATTGTTCTGAAGTCTAGAGAGTATAGGCCTAGTCAGCTTAAAATAAGTAAAGAAGATATGTGATGTATCATAGCAATATAATGCAATGTTAAATAATTTGGAAGAGACTAAGACACAGAGACGAGAAGCACTTTTTTATATCAGAATGAGTTGCAGTGAACTGTTATCACCATCAGCAGCAAAAACATTGAAGCTCTTTCACAGCACTCGTGTGCACTCTCTAAGAATTGAATGGGTGTCAAAAGTGGCCTTTCATTTTCAGGGTCCAAGTGAGTATGAGTTTGCTTCAGTCCCTGAAAATGTCATTTTTTTGATTTTGAAGCTCCTTATTCCTATATTACTACAAGTAAAGTCCTAGATTGTCAGTACAACAGCTCTGATTTTTCTCCTGTCGTGTCTTTGCTGTCAAGGAGAATATTCACATCTATCTGAAAGAAGAATTCAATTAAAATAACGAAGATTCTGAGCACGAAGAAAAATAAGATGCTGATGCAATTAAAAGGCCTGGGTCTAAGTAGAAGATGTAAGTAATTAGAGGCCAGAATATTTACATTTAAATACCACTGAAGAATTTTACTACTTTTAAATAAGGTGCAAAAACATTTTGTTAATCAGAGAAAATACAGCAAAATCGTAACAAAGCTTGTTGCAAAATTCTAAAGCAGAATTTTCCAGTTTTCTTAAGCAATATCTTACTGCTCTTCAGCCTCAAGTCTTCTCCTAGATTTTGTTTCACAAGGGAGCTCTTTTAATGCTTTTGTCTTGCTCCTGGTATTTTATGTTCATCTTGCACATTCATCCTCTATCCCTATTTCTATCTTTTAAAATTTGTATTAATAAGTTAATTGTACTTCTTCAAAGATTAGAAAGCTTCAATCTGATTCAAAAGAAGAACCTAACTTTGGTTTTTAATTAAATGCCAATTTACTTTAATTGATATTTAATCAAAAACCAATTAATACCGATTGGTGTATTGGTATTAATAAACCAATACCAATAAAGGTGGATCTGGGGAGGTGGTCTCTGTGCAGATCACCTCCCCAGAGCCATCATTATTGGTATTGGTTTATTATTGACACGGGTACCAAGATACCGTGAAAAGCTTTTGTTTTGTGTGCCAACCTGACAAATCATGCCATGCACAATTACATGATAGTAAAAAGAAAACAGAATGCAGAATATAGTGTTGCAGTTACAGAGAAAGTGTAGTGCTGGTAGACAAATAAAGTCAAGGTCATGACAAGGTATCAAAAGTTCATCTTTTAGCCTATAAGAGATCAGTTCTAGAATCTGATAACAGTGGGATAGAAGCTGTCCTTGAGTGTGGTGGTACGTGTTCTCAAGCTTTTGTATCTTCTGCCCGATGGGAGAGGGGAGAAGAGAGGACAGGGTAGGAGGGGTCCTTGATTATGTTGGCTTCTTCCCTGAGGCAGCAGAAAGCGTAGTCCATGGAGGGGGGGTTGGTTTGTGTAGTGGACTGGGCTGTGTTCATAACTCTCTGCAATTTCTTGAGGTCTTGGGCAGAGCAGTTGCCATACCAAACTGTGATCCATCAACCACCTTCCTGGTGCTTTATTTTTTTCTAAAATAAAATCAGAAAATGCTGGAAGTACTCAGCAGATCAGGCCCATCTGTAGCAAGAGAAACAAGAGTTAACGTTTTAG